>JAGDQP010006117.1:7231-37670 GCA_022664845.1 Lepisma saccharinum | reverse complement strand
TATATACATAATTATTATGCCCGTGGGGAAATTCCAACAAGCGCTCCCTTAATGCAGAAGGTCTCTTTCCGGGGAAAGAAACTTCGCTCTCCGTACGTGTGCAATATTAATGAGTACGTGAACTGACATTTAATTTAATTAAATTAAAATTTATCTTAAATCTACATTCTTGATAATTCACAATATATTTTCATCTGGCTGTACAATTTCATAGAACATAAATATTAGATTTTGGAAGAATTGAATGATGACACGGTGTCTCAACTAAATGCCAAGCTTCTCAAAACAACACACGCCGATATTCTTCTTGAACCCTGTAAAACTAACAATGAAAGCCATTGTAAACATTTGCTTCCTCTTTGCCCCACTCGCTGGTGTGTTAGAGGAAAATCTCTAATCAGATTTAAAGCTAACTACGAACGAATTCAAATCACGTTGGAAGAAATCATCAGTGATACAAGTGGTCTAAACGATGATCGAAAAGTAATACTGAAAGGATATTTGAAAAGAATGAACAAATTCGAAACGATGCTTTTCTCTGATAGTCAGTATACGTGCTTTTGTACCTTGCGAATAACTGGCGAAAGTGCTTCAAATTTTTAAGCTAAAAGGGCAACAGCGATTCTAGAGAACACTGAGAAACCTACGAACGGACAGTGCATTTAACATCTATAAGGAAGCAAAGGAAAATGCAGACAAACTACACTTAAAATTGCCCACTTCATCAAGAACAAAGAGAACACCAATTAGGTTGGAGCAGACATAATTCTTCTAAAGCAACTACCTTAGAACCTGTATCAGACCTTCGAAAGAAAAAGTATTTCGAAATTATTGAAGTGTATTTGTTGAACGAAGTGCAGCGCCGTTTCAATCAGCCAGGCATCGAGGAGATACTTTATGAAGGAGCTGTATCTGTACGTGGTGGTGAGCTTCTCTCAAGAGATTATTTGAGGCAGGAGTTGGGAATTCATGCGTCGGATTTTAACATGGATAGATTATGCGCTCAGCTCACGCTGCTTCCATCTACTTTGAAGACGACCACCAGCATATTAAAACTATTAGTGCTGAAACTCCAACTGTCCGCAGCCTTCTCGACCAAGTTGTTCGTCTAGGGACTCTCATTCTCACTGTGCCAGCTTCCTCAGCATCTTGCGAAAGATTATTCAGCTCTTTGCGTCGTCTAAAGACATATTTGAGGACGTCCATGAAACAGGAAAGATTGTCTCATCTACTGTTGTTATATGTGTATAACGACCAGACTTCAAAGTTAGATTTAGACACCATTGTAAGAGAATTCGTATCAAAGACAAGCGAAAGGAAAGCCATTTTTGGTCAGCTTTGAAAAGAAATAAATCTAGAATCAAGTAAGTGAAAATGATGACCAATTCTTTACGTTACAAAATAACACTTAAAATTCATTATAAATCTGAATTATCCGTTATTAATTGTGTCGTACTTCATAAGTGTGAAGTGAAGTGAATATAATAACATTATGAAGAGAAGTGAATGTAATAACAAACTGCATATACTGAAGGGAGTGTAGTAACAAAAACTACAAGTAACTGGATAATTAGTGTTTTTTAATTTTCAACCTAAAATTATGAAGTCTTTGGTGAAATTTCCGTCTTTCCATTTATGGCACGAAGTCAAGTAACTAGAAAAAAATATTTTCTTATTCTTTACTTGATTATGCAGTCTATTTTATAATGTTTAAGTTACTTTGTAGATCTCATAGCAATTTCATTTTACAATGTACTGCAACACTAGAACTGGATTTTAAAAAATAGTAATTTTAATTTCCTCGTTTCCAAGTGATTTAAGTAGCTTCAAGATTCTTGAATAGTGTCCGTGTAGCCATTTCCAACACAGTTTAAAATATATAAAGTGGTAACAATTGTACTTACAAACAGCCATTGTAAGTACAATTTTTACCATTCTATATATTCTTAACTGTGATTTAAGTAGTTGAAAATTTCTGCACCAGACCAAAAGCCAGCACAACACTGGCACTGGATTAATTCTAAAGATGTAAACCAAGAGGCTTCTCGTAGATGGAAGTTTTACCCTCAGGAAACTACTTGCATTATTATTATTATTATTATTATTATTATTATTATTATTATTATTATGGTCCAATCAAATCCAATTACTGTTACCTTAAGAACATACATTCGTATTATCTTACCTACGTTACATTCCTGCGTCTATTTAGAAGATAGAATTTCGAAAGCAATTTGCCCCCCCCCCCCAGCTGAAAAATACTTCGGACGCCACTGATACCAGAGATTTTCCAAAGAAAGAACTTTGAAATTGTGGAAATGTCTACGTAGATGCCAACGGTTCAGTAACATCAGCCATCTCAAATTTGGGAAATATGTGAATTGATATCCGTGATGTTTGAGATTCAAGACGAATCAAATTTAAGAGTTCTGAATTTGATGTATTCAGTTTGTCTCTACAGTTGGCGCAAACAGCATCTCACTCATCAAGTTCAAAATATACTAGCGCTTGCACCAACAAAGCTTTGCCATAGAATACTGTTAAAATGTTTGGGGAAGTGACTTGACATATTCTGTAATGTTTCAGATGAATGTTAATATTTTTCCTTTTAATATCAGAAATCCTGAAAAAGCACCGAGATATTTCGTTTATCTTATTGGAAGGTTCAATTATCATTTTCGCGCATGCGCAGAAAGAGAAAACTGTTTCTTATCGTAACCAAACATGCAATTCTGATCAAATGTTTCTTACCGCCATTTTGATCATGTACTTCAGCAGAAATTGGAAATATTCCCAGTGAATGGGGATTATGATTCCTAATTGACAAATAGGAAAAGTGACTAATGCACGGCGTAAATCATGAGACCAACTTTGTTTTCCATTTTCGGACAACGTATTTCGATTCCTTTATAGTCCATACTGTTTTGATGTAGTGTTCTCTTCACTGGTAGTATAGTCCAATCAGTAATCAGGCTTCTAAGTAAATACTCCGTGTTCAAATCTCGATCTAGGCTTCTCTTCTTTCTCTTGCTCTCTAGTATTCCTGAAATCTAAATGGTGGCTGGTGTCTTCTAGTCAAGTTGCTGGAAAATTTCAGGCACCTTCTTCCAGTAATGTTTCGGAAGATTCTTATCAGTGAAGGAGAGGATGAAGTGCATTAAAAATGAATACCTCCTTTTTAAACACATAGTGGTAATATGTTGTGACAACGAAAGGAAATTAGTCAAATACGTATTAGTTAATTTTTAAAATGGATTCTTTTAAACCTCATGTTACTTTTTTTTTCGTTTGGTGAGGAATTATCAATTGTCAGGTGGCTAAGTTCCTGTGTACGTCAAAGTGAAAGACAGAAAGGAATCGCCCAGCGAGCATTTGCTTCCTGCAAAAACATTTTCTTTGCCGTCGACATTAATCACAAAGGGAAAGCTAGCAGACGGAAGCAGAGGACACGGAAGACGGATTTTGGAGATTTTGCAGCAATTCATCATTCCTCGGGGGACCTCGTGACACTCCAAGAGAGAGAGAGGTTCCTCGCAATTTTGAGCTCGTTACTTACCGAAGGATTAATTACCCCGAGGTCCAAATTTCAAATCTAGTTTCGTCACTATACATAATTCCGTTAATGAAAAGTGACAAGATTTTTTTTTTTTGGTAACATTTGCTAAATTTTTTTTGTGTGTGTGGTAATGGAGGGATTAAGAACTTTACACGAAGATAATGTTTCATTCAGTCATTTTAAATCTCGCAGGTCTCGGTAAACGTAAATGGCATTAGAAGGAAGCACCACCATTTTGAAATTATGCTTTAAAACTTAAAACATATGGAAGAGAGAAGCTGACAGTGACGTTGAAGAATAGCCTTCGTTATTAATGCTCATTAGTCTCGAGGAAGTAACTGGATTTATACTATAGCAAATATTTCCCTCACTTTTAGCTGAATGTTTCATCAGAGAAGCAAATTTCCTTGCATTCAATTCATTGTTTATTATGTGCAAAATACTAGGAGTAAATTTTAGCAATGGTCCCGGATAAAATGGTAAATAAGTATTCCTGTTATCATGTAAAAGAAAAATGTTTATCTCTTTATTTATAAACAATTAAATATTACTGAGAAATCCGATTTTGAGTTGTGAAATTGACAGTCACTGTGTAGAAAACAAATTATAAATCGACTGTATCCGTCCGTGGTCTAGGTGGGAAGGTCTACCAAACTGGAAAGACACCATAGATTTGAATCCTGTTCACGGCGGCCATGTTCCTTTAATATCACGAGAATCCCTGGCCACAAGCTTCCCCTTTTCTTTTTTTCAGAAGATGTACTCACAGTATGACCTAACCTCGAACACTTGAGACTGCCAGTAGATATCAATTCAGTTTAAAATCAAAAGAAGTCATCTAAGTGCGCACTTCTCGACATTTCTTCAACGAAACTTTCTTTTTATTGTTTTCACGTAATTTGTCAGCTTTTTTGCAGTATTTCTTTTTTTCACTGTGTGACTTATATCGTAATGTAACTTCCATCATAATCAGAACAGGTATTTTTCAAAGCAAATATCTGCAGCTGAGAGCCACAACAGTGTTAAGTCACAAATCCTTGTTTTCGTGGAAAAAAGAAAAACATATTTCCTTTTACACAAAAAGAATCATGCAGTCATTATAGATGAAGCCTTGTGAATACTGTACAAAATTACATTAATCACTTTTTCGTCAAAATTGGACTTACGCGATTCTCGCTCTCAGGTACAGCATGAAAAAGATACAAAAGAAAGAGTTACATATTGTAGATTCTGTGTTGAACATGCTTCGCATACGTGTTTGTGCATTCATTTTTAGCGACTGAACTTTTGAGCTCTCAAATTTACATTCCAATATTGAGTTAATAAAAGCCTTATTATTTTTTTTCTAAATTTTTACATTATCGTTCCCTTTTAATCTTAATTCTCAAGTCCATTATTCCTTTTTTATATACGTTTAAAAATATCACTTTAACGCTCTATAGTTACAGATCTACACCGCCTTAAGAGTTCATGCGTTTAGTCCCTAATCTACTCAACGTTTCTTGAAGAAGAAGATAGCGGATCTTCCCTTATTTCATGCGTAATCTCTCAGTACATCTAGTACAGTAAAAAAAAATCAATTCCACTTACACTATAAGTTAAGTGTAAAATAAATATGTTTAAGATCATGAATAGTTTTTCTTGTTCCTGTTTCAAAATAAATATTGAGTGAAATTACTTCAATATTACTTTTATAGCAAAATTTCAGAAGTTTCATGGCACACCTAATAAATCTCGCGACACATTAGTGTACCGCAGCACACCTGTTGAGAACCACTAACTGACCTAGTATGTCTGAGAGAACCCAGAACAGGTTTTCGAACCAAGGATCTCCCGATATGAAGTGGTCACATTTCTTTTCAGTCAGTCCGCTGTTTCGATGCTTCATCTAGTTCGATTTAATTCTGAATTGGAGTAAAATTCTTCTTTGTAACTGAGTTTCAGCTAAAATCAAAAATTATTTTGTGACATGAAAGGTTATAGAAAAAAGCTCTACTCTTGAGTTTTAAAGTATGTAGCTTCAAGCTCCATAAAACTTAATTTCTGGACGTTTGACCTAGTGTCAAAAGATTTCCGTGGACTCTCTCTGCAAGTTCCCCCAAAAAGAGAACCTCAAGGCTCCACTGTTTGCATTCTTTTTTTTATTTTTCTTGTCAACTGACCAACTTCCTTCAGGAGATCCCCTTCTCCTCTTTGCATTTCCTTCAACCCTTTCTTCCATCGTCGGATTTTTTCTTTCTTCTTTTTTTAAGCGCTTGTTTCCCTTCTACTAGGTCTGTTGAAGGATCGCGCCGACATCCCGTCTCGACAGCTTCGGGTGTTGGGAACTATATAAATATTAATTCATGGTTGCGAGATTTCTGTAGTGTTCGATGGCGGGCTGTCACAGAAATGTCGTTGTGCATAAATGTTTATTGAAACATAATAAATTTCACCATAGAAACTCAATCATATTTAAACAGTGTCATTAAAATGTTGACATCGTTGATTTCTATAAAAGTGCACATATGACTTCCTGCGCTTAAATTAAATTGCAAATAGATTTAAGAAAAGAAAACAATCGTCGATTATATTAAAATCTCATTTGCTAATTTAGGGATTAGTTATAAATAGATTAGGGTAGAATATTTAAGTCTTGTATAACATCTTCAACCTATCAAACGTTATAACGAGATTGAATTCAATAGCATGAACGAATTCATTGCTCGTCGGCTTGTCTATGAAATAAGTTTTACCAACACTACCAGCGGCCGTAGCTTAGTGGTGCTTAGTATTCGGGAGGTCCTAGATTCAATTCCAGCGGCCGACCATCCAGACTGACTTTTCCCAGGGCTTTTACACTGTCATACCAGGCAAATGCCTTCAAATTAGACCCCAGTCGAGCTCTTATCGCATCCTTTCCCCTACCCTTTCCCGGCCTAAACCTTAGATGCCTAAAAGGCTATAAAAAAAATTCAAATTAAGTAACTAACACTCAACCAACAATTGGGAGCACGTAGTTCCATTCCCTACCAGGGCAGGAACCACTTTTTAACCGGCTTCAAAAAGAGGATATTGTCCAATTTCAACGCGTATGTACCAGTATGTTACTTTATTCATTCATGGTTGTTCAACCATAACTATTCAATTCATAAACCGATTTCCATAGAAGTTTTACGTTTTGTAGAGGACATCTCCGTGATAGTCTATTTGTAGTAGGGCCGTACTGCAACCCAGGGGCCCACCAGGAAGGTACTTTCTAGGGGCCCACTCACATGTACGTACTGCCCCCTCCACCAACAATAAAAGGGAGTCCGGGAGTGTGACTCGGATCAAGTATGCTGAAAAGTCTTAAAGTGCAGATTTAAAACTTTTTTAGGCAGTAATTTCTCCCCTGACACTGACTGATGTGACGTAATGGTACTTAATCGTTATTATATTATTATCACAAAAAAAGAAAGAAATCAATGAACTGACTAAAGACAATAGGATACGAATTATTCTGACCCTATGGATAGCTGTGCAGAATCAGTATAAGCAATTATCAACGCTTGATAGCAAAATACCGTAATCATATATGCGATAAACAGTAATACTGATTCGGTATTAACTCGGGCAAAACAGTATCTTGAAGTAAACACAAATTCTACAGTGATTATCGAGAAAAGAGTTCCTTAAACCATATTCAAATAAACACTCTAACTTGGTCAATTAGCTCAATAATAAAACTAATTAACTAAACGACGTAATATGGTTAATATGAGATATTAGCATATTTAATGTCTGATAATATGAATGACAGGAAAGCATATTCATTACAATATCTCCCAACAACTTTCTGAAAAAAAAATTAATGCCCTTGTTTATTCTTGTAAGTACATAAAAGTAGAACGATAATCCCACACTACCGGTGCGCTATGAGATATTAAACTTACAAAAAATATTCAGGTGAAATCAATGAAATGCTACCCCAACTCGTTGTCAACAGATAAAAGAATACTTTTCTCCAAAATAAAAATTATTACAATATATGCAGCATAACGGAGACAAAAACGAATAATCGGATCGCCGAATAATTTTGTCAAGATAGTGTGAATATCTTTTAACTCCACAGCTCAAGATATTATTAATCTCTTAAGAAATATACAAAGCTCTGATGTACTTTCGTTCGAGATCGATATACGGCAATCAAAACCTTCACTTTGTTCAAATATACCGATTTCCACTCAAAAACATACGTTTGTTCAAGGAGCCGTACTCAGTAGATCCTGAAAGTATCAATATTTCATATAACTTAAATCTCTAAATAAAAATTGCAGCTCCTAGCGTTTCTATGTAAAATGAAATACTAGATGGTGTGCACACCCAAATGTAACAATGCAAAGTTTTTTTTTTTTAACAAAACCGTGTTCAGGTAGACATAGCATTACAAAGCCGGCGTATTGTGTTTATGAGCTCCTTTGTCTTTTGTTTCAACTTGCCCCTACTGTCAGTCAATTGAGGTAAGTAAATGCCTTTTCGCGTAACCCGCAATACGATGAATACCAAAGAGAATTTTATTCCACAACAAGGTCCACTTGTAATACTACGCATTAATGGCGTGTTTCACTTCAGTACGAGAATGAATTTCACAATGTTCACGTTGGACAATATGAAGATTTTACTGGTGTGCACCGTAGCTTCAAGGCGACAAAATATAATACGTAAAAATAATTTACTTGGTACTGCTTCCTGATAACGTATTAAAGTCCGTACTCTCCGCATTAACGTCAGCTTCCATAGTCAGTCATGCCGTCGGTTCAAGCTTCAAAATAAACGTCTCTGAAACCACTTGCAGATGGTATTTCACTAAAACTCACTCTATTCAAATATTCTTCACAGTTCTTAGAATCACCTTGTCCAGCTGTCACTCACCAATAATGATTAAAATTGTTCGTCGCTCATAACAGTGAAAGCGTTAAGCGTCTGTGTCCTCGTGTCGACATGAATAAATTAGAGTAACGTATTTACTAGAGCGGAATCTGTGATTCGAATGAATCCAAGTTACAGTTCCGAATCACACTTTATATTGTACAACGTATATAAAAGCAGTATAATTTATATATTCTGGAAACTTTTAAAATGTCACAGAATCATTGAACGACTGAGAATCGTTCCTTACCTTGTTGCAGTGTTTTAATCATGATCTTAGAATCTTCCTGTTACGCGTAGGAGAGGTCCATTTAACTCAGGTATAAAAAAGGACACACAAAATTCTGATATTGGTAGTACGCACAACTCAAAGCAAATGTATAGTATATTGTACTTATTTCGCACAAGACAAGACCATATACCCACATAGGACTTATTTCACACTGAACCACACAGTCCTTAGGAAAACCCATACATTTTAAAGTAATGTATGAATGAATGAATTTATTTCCTTTAAGCATTTTTGGCACAGGACGGGATATGGGAGGGGAAAGGATTTGGGAAGGAATCGGCCCTGGCCTTATTCTAGGTACCATCCCAGCATTTGCCTGGTGTGACTGAGGAAAACCTCAGTCAGGATGGGCGGCACTGGGGTTTGAATCCCGGCCCTTCCTTCCTATGGCGAAGCCAACGCTCTGCCACAGAGCCATGCCCGCTTGGTCTTAAAGTAAGGTCTTACCATGAGCACTATAATCTTTAAAGAATTAATAGTATTTCATTGGCATTGCTACATCAGTCAGTGTATGAGAAACAGAAAACAAGGCGGAACGGAAAGAAAGCTGACTTAAATTAGTATCTGCACAAGACCCCTTATGATGCCCTTAACACGCCTTTCAAAATACATCGTTAAAAAAGCTACTCACCTACAACATAGTGATTGCTCCTATGATTTTCCTCTAAAGATATAAATATTTTTCTCTTTAAAAAAAAAAGAAAAAATCGAGTTGAGTTTTCATTTTTTTGCCCCAGGACTCCGTGACCAAGGGGGCCCCAAAATTTTTAAAAATTACTGAAAACATTTTCACCATAAAAGTTTAAAAAACATAACAGGAGTCACTCCTATATAATTCATGGACCTTTTTGAACATGTTGAGAGAGGGCCCATCATAAAAGTTTTTGATGGGGCCCCCTTTGTATTTTCCCGCTCCAGAACTCCCAATGGTCTTAATCCGGCCCTGTATATATATTTTCTATACGGAAAACATCGGTCTGTAAATTATTACTTAGTATCAAGTTATGGCATCATTTGAGATTTCAATTTAGCTGAACACTTCAAGCTGTTCCGTGTTCTAATTTTGGTGACGTTTGAGTTTTCTGTAGCTAATTTTACAACACAAAACAATAGCCATGAGTGGCTTATCAAGAAATAAGGAAAATATTAGCAAAATTATAAAGCACAGTGGGAAATCAGGAACCTTTCAAGGGTTGAATTACGAAAAATGTGAAAGGCTGTTTTCGCAACATCATGGTCTGGGATTAGCTGACTATATTGCCGGTACTCGACGTGTTATCGTCCTCCGTTCCGTTACTCCCGTATGCGAAGAGTGCGTGACGTGTACATTTTTGTACATATACCGCTACTTACGACACGAGGCGGAGAGCCCACTAAAAAAATCACCGTCCAGGGCCCACCGGAAAATTTCCCGGTTTCCAGCATGGCCAGTGCGGCCCTGATTTGTAGTACTGTATCTTAAAGATATGAGTAAAGAAAGGCGAAAATGACCTGAAGAAACACCTTTATTCACTCACTATTGAATAGATTTAGCGATTGCTGTGACTTCTGTCTCCTTCCACAGAACATATAAATCTATATTAATTGGTTTGCATACACAGAAATATTTATTAAATGTTAAATACGAAAATGAATCAATGATTTAATTTCTGAATATATATATATATATATATATATATATATATATATATATATATATTTGCGTTTTAAAAATGCACTTAAAATGATTTTTTCAAACTTTTAAAACACAAAAATTTGTAAATAGAAAAATACAAAGTAACTTTAAAAATAGTAAACCACCTTTAAAAATGCACTAACAAATAATGAGTAAAACATCACAAACTAGAGACCTTATTTACTAAATACTGTAGAATATTAATATTTATTAATAAAAACCCAAATACTGCTTTAATAGTTAGCATTCGGAAGGTCCTGGGGACGACTACACACAGTAAAAAATAACTGTGTTAATTCAACACAATGCGGTGTCCTAGCGTGACTACCACTTTTGTGTGTTAAATCAACACAGCATACGGTGTTGATTTCGGTACTGGGAGAGAAAACAGTTAAGGCTGAAGTGAGATTTGAACATGGGTTGCTCAGTTAGAAGTCGAGCGCCTTACCGACTTCGCTAAATCGCCAGACAAAAAGAGCACTAGACTGAAACCATATAGAGGATTGAAATATGTTGCTGAACCCCAAACACAAAGAAAGTTACTCTTACGACTTATGCCATGATTTAATCACTTTTCCATTGGTCAATTAGGGATCACAATCCCCATTTATTGAGAATATGTTCCATTTCCATGTTAGCAAGCGCAGCATTTAACATGTTGCTACGATAAGAAAGCAGTAATGCTGCTCAAGTGTTTGGCTGTCGCCATCTTGCTTGCTTTCATAGAAATAGAATATTCTGAAAGAATGTTAATTCTCATTCTCAATTGACAAATATTAAGTGGTTAAACCATGGGATAGGTTGTGCAAGTAACTTAGTTTGTTTTGGGGGTTGAGCAACAAATATTTGATCGAATACACTCTTCAAATGTATAGTGTAGTCGTTTAATTCAAATATTGTTCATTAAATATCGTTTGCATCTACTGCGGTTTCTGTCTGACGGTTTAGCCAAGTGGGTAAGACGCTCGACTTCTAAATTACCAACGCATATTCAAATCTCACTGCAGCCGTAACTTTTATTTTCGCACAGTACCGAAATCAACACCATGTGTTGTGTTGATTTAACACACAAAAGTGGTAGTCACGCTGGGACCCCACATTGTGTTGAATTAACACAGCTATTTTTTGCAGTGCAGCACCCGCCCATCCTGACTGAGTTTTTCCCGGTCTTTCCTCAGTCACATCAGGCAAATATCGCATGGTACCTACTAACTATGCCCTGGCCAACTACCTTCCAACATCCTCTTCCCACTTATCCAGGCCTGAACCTGAGATGCCAAAAGGCCATAAATAAATTAAACTGCAATAATAACCATTTTACACTATGTGGGCATGATGGTAAAGCACGGTATTTGCCAAAAGTTCGTAAACCTGTATTAATTTTGCTCCAGCTTCAAATATATTATAAGATGCGTAGCAAATTATTTTTCTTAACTATTGTGTTGCTATTCTTTACTTTGGAGTGTACTTTTGAAAGAGTTTTACTTTAAAAAGATTTTTTATTTCTTCCCGTGTTACAACTTATATCTACACTCAAGGTTTCTAACCCAGACTGAATAACAATGGCAATATTTACCCCAGGTAGCATGACAGCTTGCAGCAAGGTTGTCAGTCTACTTGGTTGTCAGTCTACAAGCATGAAACAAATTGCTGGAACAACATAAGTGGTTTGGATGTTATATAACTAACCCAATTCAAGCTTGTTGGAATAAGCATTTATGCGAGAAAGCTTATCAAACTTGAAATTTATTTTAATTTTGCTTCGTTGCACTTCTGCTGTGGTCTCCGTGCGCTGGAATCTCACGTGCCAGGAGTATTTCGCCGTAAGCTAATCTTCACCAACTCCTACTCTTTTACTACAGGCAATTTTATGAGCTAAGTCTGATAAATAACGCTTGGAAAGAGAGCTAGGGCATGTGATTCAGTGGTCTAGTGGTTACACCATCGGAATGGTGTGCCAGTGGTCCTCGTGTCGATTCCCACTCAGGGTAAAATTTTAAAGAAGTACATTAAGTTTTTCTTTCTTGCCCTGTCAAAGCTATTTCAACCTTGATTCTTGTAAACTAGACTGCTTGATTCAACCTTGTTTAAAATTTTCGGCTTGATTTCCTAAGCTTGCCTACAGTTGTTCATCTTATCAAAGTGTTTTATGTTTGATTCACTTTTAAGTCAGGCCAAACTTGTTATGTGGAACTATAATACACAGCAATGTTTTTCAGTGTATTTGTAGGACCTAAAAGTAAAACGGTTCCTTTGTAAAGCAATTGCAAAAAAGAAAAGAATTCGATTATAGCATCATGGAGAGAATTCGTTGAAGATAAATTGATAATTTGTTTCAGGTCTCATTCGCTTCGTGTGGAACGTCTTTATACACTTTCGGCACTTACTAACAGTAAGTAACTAAGTATCCTTGGAACATTACTCAGCATTCAATGGCCAAGCGTGACAAGAGAAAGAATCGAAATCTTGACAGGAGAAATATTAATCTCCTAACTGTTTGTATTCGAGGCAATGAGGTAAAGAGTTTCTCTGATGTGTCCATTACTTTATATAGCTAAGTGTTTGTATGTGTGTGTGACGCATTCTTGCGAGACGCTGGTTTCCACTTTCCTCTTTTCTTCTTGAAAATTGCTGCTTCCACAGAAGAGCTTTTTTTTCATGCGAACTCTGGCGACGAAGCCGTTCTTCCGATAATATATAAAACGTATCTGGGGCTTCCTCCATTGGACCTAATGGAGCTCGAGGTGCTGACTCTACAATGGAAGGATGTCACCAGCGTCCTGTTTCTTTTCCACACGAGAATTAAAGAACTCCACGCTTCCATCTATTCTTCTACTCCTCCGTTAAAAACAGGGAGCAAGGTTGCCAGCAACAGGATTATAATCTTAAAACTCTTTACTTGGGATTTCTGATAGGAAATCACAGGAGTAAGCAATCACGTGAATGGACAAAACCACACGTTGCGTCATCGATGATAATGTTTCACTTCTGAATGAGAAGTTGGATTGTAGAACAGCAGAAAAAGATTTAGTATTCCATACGAGATGCTGAAGTAAGATGATAAGGCTTATCTATCAGGTAACACATGGAATGATCCTGCATTCATATGTGGCAATCACTCACCACACGAGGAGGTGATATGTAAAAATCTAGCCACCTTAGCTCAGTGGTAGAGCGTTGGCGCAGCATTCGGGAGGTCGTGGGTTCGATCTCAGCGGCCAACCATCTTGACTAAGGTTTTTCCTCAGTCACACCAGGCAAATGCCGGGATGGTACCTTCAACATATGTTCTGGCCGACACCTTCCCGAATCATTTCCTCTTCCCTATCCCGGCCTGAGCCTACACAATCAATAGTAAATTTTCCTTTTTTTTAATTTAGCAAAGAAAAACCCTTCCAAATTCCATGTTTTACTGAAATTCACAACATTTCTTTTATAATTTGTTCATAGAATACCTGTGTGAACAGATTATATCAGATACGTAGAGAAATTCAGGAAAACATGAAAATCGGAAGGTTTTTCTGGCTAAATTAGAAAAAGTGAAATTGACTATTCTTTTTTTTTTTTTTTTGAAAAAATGAACCTACTTCAATTACATATTACAATCTTTAAATGGAGAAATTACATTTAATTCAGTAATCATTACTTTGAAAATTTTCACTATCAATCCTGTATTTATACCCTTTTGATAAATTGTTCATAAAACATTTCGGTTATTCTTAGATTTTTTAATTTTACAATGTTATTATTTATTTTTCAAATTCTTTAACATTCCATTATTTTTCTTGTTCAGTTCCTCAAAAACATTATTTTATTATGGTTGCTTTTTATATTCATTTTTTTTATTATCACTTACATCATGAGGTTTTACATCCTTTGTCTTTTTTCACTTTCGTCTCGATCTCTAGTTTCTTCATACACACTTTATTAATTCGTTACAGAATTCTTCTCTATCCTTCTTTATTGCTGCCTTCATCGCCTTCCATCTATCTCTACTTTTAACTTTCTTTGTACCTCTCTTCCTTTTCTTAATCTTAAATTCCATTCCAGTCTTCTTCATCTTGGTTTCCCTGACCCTTGTTCGAATTCTTGCTTTATCCATATTTAATTCCATATTGCTTTTATTTAATTTGAGGCGTGTAGCTGGGTGTTAAGTTCTCGCCACTGCAACAACACAAATACAACTTGACTTGCTCTTTTATTTATATTTACATTAGTCCTGATGATTAACGTCACTCTTTCTATCATAGAACCCTTCTTCTATCTAGAATATACAAAATATCAAGTCCTGTTCTTTCTAAATTTACTTGTTTCATTAAAACCCCTTCATAAATAGTTACTAGACTTTACATATAGGAAGTGACCTATCAGACACCCTGTATATATATCGTGATGTTCTAGTCACTCGTAGAGCAACACATTAACTTACCAATTTACCACTGATATATGTACCAATGAAACTCTTCACAAAGAGAGATATTCTTTTATTAGGAATACTCCAGAATGCTTGAAGCAAACTGTTAATCTTCTGAGCTCGACGGATCAACTGAGATAACAATGTATTACGACTTTATATAGACATGTAGTGATCTGGTTACAAATCCACTTGAAAATATAATCCTACAGCCAACAACCAAGTACACTGTTATAAATGCTCACACGCACACATACACGTAGTTGTATTATTGTATACAAAGTTTTATACAATTTCATGCACGGACATACCGGTTTTTCAGTGTTTTGTCCAATACTTGTTTATTCATTTTTATAGACTGTATAACATTTTGCGTCAAAGTTTTAACTTAGAGAATATTAACATTACAAATTAATTATTAAAATTATAATGCTTACAGTTTTTTTTCTATTAGGTAACACATGCAATGGTCCTGCCCGTATGTGTGGCCAACACACACGAGTAGGTGGTGTTACAACCATATATATCTACAGAATATACGTGCCTCTGCAGCTTACAGTAAATTGGAAATAGTATGAATACTGTGTTTCTGTTCACATTTTTACTTAGTCTATGGGAAAGCAGGATGGAATAAGGAAAACAGGCCTTACCTCAATTTTAGGTAAGAATCACTTTAACTTTCACATAGTATCACTTCAAAGAAATCAAAGACTTCCCCAATTTTCAACACTGAACCCTACAACTACGAGGCCAACACGTTGGAAACCGCACTCGCTAAAGCCCCAGTGAGGTTTAATTGCATCATAGCGGAAGCTTTATGCTGGTAAGAGGAGAGACATATGCCTTCATTTGCAAGGAAAACTCACTTCGTAAATTTGACTAATTGTTTTCGCTACATTGAAATCAAGCACGTAAATATAATAAAAGCAAATTGATCATCACACAAAACCAATTGGGAATTTTTTAAAACAGTTGTACACATTGAAACTCTGTATTTAGAGGTTATTTTTATTAAGATAAACTGACGTATCTTGACTGTAGTATTTTTTTAATTGTAATTCAGAAAATTAACTTTAAAAGGGGCGATGGAACACGAACTCAAGAAAGGTATAAAATCATTCATTATCAGATTTAATCTATGCAATGAAATGCAATCTGTTAATTTACAAAAAGTAGAGAAACTAAATTATTGCACCTACCTGTAAACTTAAGCTATCTATAATATCATCTTCAGTCACCTGGTTTGGTTTCTAACAAGAAATAATATGACGCCCTCGAACTCACATGAGTATTACCGACTTCTCTCTGTCGTCGGCTGCCGGCATATACTAAACGTATTAAGATGAAAATCTGATTATTATCTTTCCAACAGGAAGAATTATTCTTAATGCTTTGGCAACACTTCGTCGATTCTGGTAGAAAATGTAACAACCAAGCTACGTAAAGAGAGCCCATAGAGAACAGAGACCTCAAGCGAAGATGGGATTTGGACGAGAAAGAATGGTCCATCACGGCCGGAAGGCATTGGCCAGTGACGTGGATTGTCCAACCTGAGAACGAAGATGGGCCAAGGCATGATTAATGATGTCTGGACTGTGGTGCCATCCACACTCGATGCTCGTTTGTCACGAGAAAAGAATGTAATAAGAACTCTATGATTTGTTTCTTTTTGATGTACCACAGCATTTGCAGAGAAAACAAACCAAAAAAAAACTTTAGATATTAAAAATAAAAATGTGTTTGTTGTTGTGATCTTTCTTAACTTAGCTGGGTGGATCTATTAAGTTGACACCAGAAAACAATTAAACCTAATGGCAAAATCAATTTAACTGTCATCTTGTGTAAATTTCATAGTTTTTGTTCGATTTCAAGCTGTTGATCTTTTCGCTTATATTGTGTGACTGTGTGGGTGCAAATGCATTAGTACAGTTTTGTATTTCTCTGGGATGATACAGAAAGTTACAATGTGTTGAAAGCATGTTGTTGACACCTGACATATCCATTTTAGTCAACACAAGAAGACAAAAGATTTATTGCCTGTATGATTCGAATAGAATAGATATATTTTTCTGTCCCCGACAACTGAAGCTCTTCAATACTAGAAGAGGAGCAGTTGAATTTGAATTTGAATTTAATTTTAAGACTTTTAGGCAACTTTGCCTCAGGCCAGATGAAAGATGATCAAATGAATTGGTGGAATGAAAAAGTGGGAGGAAATGGGAGAACGTCGAGAAAACCCACGCACCGGTGTTTGTCCACCACAGAACCTATATGGCATGAGCAGGAATTGAACCGACGACTTCTAGCATCAGAGGTGAAGGAAAAGTTAAAAAACAATCAACATAAAGAAATATAAATTACCCTCCCTAATTCACCTAAAAATAGAAGATTGTCTTCCAACTATATGACTCTTATTGTTACAAGAATCACATTTTCTTTTACAAACATTGCTGTTGCACATGTCCTGATAAACAACTACTTCCACATTAATTTATAACGTAAGCTCGTAGACCAACCTTAAGGATATACCTACGTTATTTAAAGGTACGGATTAACGTGCCCGTAGTAAGAAAGAATTCTTGTAAATATAGTGAAGTGTAAAAGCGATTTGTGTCTTTTACTAAAAAAAAAGGTATAAACTTTTTCAGCTTATTTAATTAACTCCGTATTCTCTTCATATTCATGTAAAGACAAAAATAGATACTTTTATCAAGTAAAACTTTAGTTTTAAACTCTTGGGGTTCTCATTGGTAGAAGTTATCTTGGACCACTTTTACTTTTTAATGTCCAGATATTGCTCCCAACTACTTACAGTACTCCGTTGATAAACGTAGACCGAACTACAGCCGGGTCTGTTCGGTCCGAACCACGGTCGCATTCAGCACTTCGTAGTTATGTCAATGTTTGTCTTTAAATACTGCATTCTATCTGTTTTCATTACAATGAAAAGAAAATGTTACAAAATATTAGTAAGTAAAGATATGGTAAAACGAAGTGTATGGGCGGTAACAGCACTATGGCTTACGCACAAAATATTAGTCATTCGAGCAGTTTCCTGTTTGTAATATTGTTTATGTAGAGTATTCACAATGCATTTTCTTGTCACTTACTGTCTCATTAACTGTAAAGAATTTCCCCTGTGACCGTGATTGTGTCAGGGGTAGCTGTCGTATGTATTCATTAACGTCTCACTTGATATGGAGGTTAGAACAGGCAGAGCGATTCGGTTACCCTACCTATTTCAGTACAGTCTGTATTCCTATACCAGTTCGCTTCGCCTCTTTGCTGTTAAAACTCCCTCCATTTCATTCCCGCCTACCATAAAAGGATGTGATTAAGGGGAGCTGGGGGAAGGGGGATGATGATGCGGTGGCCCCCCTCTTTTAAGGAAAGACAAAAGGTCTCGGCATAGCGGCCAGAAATTAACTTGTTAACCAGGAAGGGGCGAACCGCAGTTGCATCCCTCCGTTTAAAGAGACGATCGCAGCTGTAAATTAGGAGGTGCTTCCTCCGACTCTTTGAACGTCTTAGTTTCCGCTGCAGATTCACTGGCGGAGTGCAAAGATGAGAGGCGTAAATTCACATCAATGGCTGTTTGGGAGAACTTGCTACCTTTGTATCACAACAAGTTAAAAACGACTTCCTCTCCAGAAATTATCTTTTACGAGTTTCTTCTTTATGTGTAATATAAATAATACAGTTTTTTTTAAAAATAAAAGAGAAATGAGAGTTTGCAGTGAACTTACTGTAACAACGAAGTGTAGTGATTGCCAACGACTTCAAGTGATTTGATTTTACTTCAATTATTTTGTCGCAAGTGATACGATAAGCGTCATGCATACCATCATTAGTGCTCTGGCAAGTTCCAGACAAGTCTTCATTCATTCAGATATTGAGTTTTCTTTTTGCTTTACCTTCATTAGTACTATCAAGAGATTTCGTTTGTCTTTTTCCTTTCCCTCCTTATCCTTCAAGAGACTTGTACCTTCTTAGGAAAATACATTCATGAATTTTTACGAAAAGAGCTATCTTAATTTCCTTTGCTTCTTATCTGTTTTGTTTATTTTATTGTAGTGATTTCATCTGCTATGTTAATACATAGTATAAAGTACCTTCTGTGTCATCTAGGTTATATTTTCTAAATAATTAATAGATCAATAGGAGAAGAAAGAAGGCCCCAAGGATAAACTTCTCTTAACTTGAACAAACCATTCTTTCGATATATCAAACAGTTCGACAAGACTTAAGAAAGCAACGTAATACTTGGTCTGCGGCTAGGACTTCTGGCTCAATGTTCAAAATTAATGAAAAAGAAATGCTCGCAGTTGCATGTGGTACATGTAAACTTTCGAAAACCATGTTTGGATAACCTCTCCTGCGTTGCCTGTGATCCAAAAGCAGGGCTTCCTCCTTCCCGCTAATCTTTGGTCATTAGCATCTTCGGTAGAGAATCGCAAGGAAATCCACGCAGAAAACAGTTTACGAAATCCACTCACTGTTCTCTGATGAAAAGTATCTCTATGCAAAACGCTCTACGCTATTAAATCACGAAACTGCACTGCTGTTGAGGCAAAGGGAAAGATTATCTTTGTGGAGAGCAGCTATGTAGTAGGAGGATCCGCCATTAATCAAAGGCAAACAAAACACTGTCTCGTTGCTGTTTTCTAACAAGAAAAAACCTACTTTGTAAAGATGTATGCACTGTATACGTCGTATTATGTATTCAGAGAAGCCCTTTGGTAACGTTGGGAGAAAAGGCGATTGGGATAAAAACACTTCCATTCCGAGAATAAGTTAGATTTTAAGAAAGAATCCAAAGGATTTCGTTTGAGTGTTCAGAAACACCAATTCCATATGAAAACTGTATCAACCTCTCAGTTTAGAGGCAGAAGTTTGTTATTTTTCTTCCTATCTTGCGTTGCTAGATCATTGGTAGAGTTGGCAATGGAATATATATTTAAAGACTCGTAGGGATGCGAGCTGTTGCTAATACATTACTTTAAAAATGTTCTTTTGTTTTCTACAAATGTTATTCTCCAAATATATCTTGTGTTCTTAGATCAATGGTAGATCTCCAGCATGATCGTGAATCTTTGCTACTCTATTATCAACTCGAAATATAAACCACTTAGTCGATCCGATTCATCACACTTCAAACCCACTTACATGATTTATACAATGCAGTAAGTATAGTACAAAATCTGCCGTAAGTATAGTATAAAATCTCATTATAAGTACAACATTGAATTTCTTAATAAGTGATATGCACCAAAAGGCTGTTATATATAAATTTACTTACGTAGTTTAATCTCCGTGGCACTGGTGAGAAAACTAAATACTTTAAAAAAAATTGATTCAATGTTGTTAAAGGCTTCATCAAAAAGAAAGTAAGAAGGAAAAGTCGGAATAAAGAGAAAAAAAAATATTTACGCTTAAGATGCTTTTACGTTACTGTTGTTAGTTAAAAAAAATGAAGTTGCCACGTACTAAGAGATGTAACGGCTATTGAGTTAGGTACTGTATTGTAGAGAAAAGCGGTGAATTTCCTTTAATACGGATTCACGTTTTTACCTCTTGTTATCATAAGTGCAAATAGAGTGTTGGTAGAAAAAATTAGGGTGATCGGCCCTCCTAAGCTCTACGGGCATGCTGTAACAAAAGGTTTCTAAAAATTAAAGAAAAGTTCTTATCTGTGCACCAAGAAACAATTTTCCTGGAAATGAGATGTCAACATTCTCATTTCATTTAGTATGAGAACATGCCAGTTTGGATAAGACAAATAAGATAAAATGAATTGTATGGGCGGTAACAGCACTATGGCTTACGCCCGTCCCGAAGAAGGTCTGTAGAGTTTAAAGAGGTATAATAAATATTATTAACTTAAAAAGATTTTTCTGTGAGTTTTTAAACAACACAAGAAAGAAAATAATAATAAAAACTTTTTAAAGATATACTTTTCTAAAACAATTCATACTAAAAAGTAAAAATTAATTTCGTATATGCATGACTAAAAAGAAAAACATGGGACGCTCTCTCAAATACAGTCAGTTTATACATTCTTGAATTGCCACGCCCCATGATTTTCTTTTTAGTCATGTATAAACAAAATTATTTTATTACTTTTTAGTAGGAATTGCTCAAGAAAATTATGTCTTTAAAAAGTTTTTTTTTTTAGTTATTTCGGTGTTTGGATTGACCCAAATTCTAAAGTGTTCTGCAACCAGTCAAAACCCAACATCGTTGCAGGCTAGTATTTATTTTAGGATAAAGAAGTCCATATTTAAAAAAAATATATATTAAAATATGCTTTTACAATATATCAGTATATAGAAATATATTAAAATAAGAATGGAACATTATATTGTCACACGACTTATATCGCTGTGCAAAATTTCATCATTGTATTACGTCGGGAAATTGGTTAAATTAACGTTGTAAGATTTGAGGATACCACGAAACTTGTGAACTACGTAAAGAAAAGAATGTGAAAACCGTCTACAGGGTTACAAATAATATTTTAAAGTCCGTCTGGAAAGAGTTAAAATTAAATGAGAATGTTCATGATGTCTTATTTCTAAGAAAATTGTTTCTCGGTGCACGAGAATATTTTTTTTTAAGAGAAATTTCCGTAGAGTGTACAATTGATAGTTCAGATCGGGAAAACAGCCGTGGCTCAATAATAAAAAAGAAATGACCAATTAACACCCCACCTTTGTTTCTTTCTTTTTTCTAGATTATTTTTTTTGGGGGGAGGGGAGTTAGCCCACTTTCTACAGAGGAACTTTTCTGAGAATATTGTGTCATTATTTTGTTGTTCAGAAACACATTTCTAACTACTTAAAAGTTATTCACTTTACACAGGAATATAGAAGTTAGATTGTTACATTTTATAAATAAGAAATTGTCATCAGGAATGCTTTAATGGTAAATAGATGCCATAATAGTAAAACTGGTGCTTCAGAATCCTGTTCAGGCTAGTCATCGGGACCTACGGGTTATCAGAAATGTTTCTTAATCTTTTGAGACTAATTCGAGATGGTACCTACAATACAGTCTTCCTCGTTATTTGTTTTGTTCGATGCTGTTTGTGACGAGAGAAGTCAACGCTCAGAGATTTTAAGTAAAAGTCAGGATCGAAACAAAAAAATATCATCATCTCCGAGCAATAATTTACTGTACAAATATTCACTTACATAGAATAGCTCAGGAATTTTAGTCATGAAGACTTCATAATTGCAATGCAAATTGGTTGCATAACTGAGAACATTGGTGGATTCATACTTCGTTCACTCTTTACATCCACTTCACGAAGTTCGGATCTCTTTATCATAAGTTTACGGTTGTAATAGGCCGTTGTTCTATTAAGAAAAACCCATAAAACGCGTACCATGTAATAAGCTAACGAACATCAAAATTTAAATAAACTACTTCAGTGTAACACATTTCATTACGATGAATCCTTTTGGGGAATTATTGTATTGATTCGAAAATAAGTAAAAAGTACTGTGTATGCGATGCAGTTATAAAATTCGGTTTTATCATCACCGTGGGATCGTTCACCATCTTGTAATATAGATCATCCTTGCTTTCGGTAGGGAATATCTCCACGGAAAAGAATAAACAATGTGGAGAGCCACTTCTCACTTCTATATGATCAACTAACGATACGATATTTCCTGAGCAGGTAATCATGGAAAGAAAGTGTTCTGATATTTTGGGGATAGTGGAGAAAAATGGGATCAGCTAACTAGAATTAAGGCTTCTGAGATTTTTCATTTTTGAGGAACTGTTAAAGTTGATCATTTTGTGAAATTGTTTTTGTATAGTTTCTACTGGAAACGTTAATATTTAACTTCTATGATATCATATTTGAAATATTTAATAAATGTATCCCTAAAAAAACACTTAAATCGGAATTATCCATGCTGGTTTAATGCAGATATAATAAAGAAAATTAAAAGAAAGGCGTATCACCACAAAAAGTACAAAGCTAATGGAGGTAATTCTCATTATCATTATCAAGAATTTTGCAAATTAAGAGAGGGGGTAAAGCATGAAATCAAAACTGCGCACAATAATTATATTCACTTATCTGAATCTGCAATTGAAACTAATCCAGCTCAATTTTGGGACTTCATGAAACAGAAGACTCGTCATTTAAATGGTAATACACTAACATATAATGGCCGGATGTTAGAGACCGACAACGAGATTGTGAATTCCTTTGCTGAGTATTTTCAGTGTCTACAAGAAAGAACATACACAGGGTAATTACAAACAGACTGAAACGCTTAAACTGAGCGATAAACTAGATCAACTTGAGGTCTCACATATTGAAATGCGAGAAATACAACATGCAATAAAAAAGTTAAAATCAAAAGGAAGTACAGGCCCTGATGATATTCCGCAATATATAGTAAAGGGCTGCGAAGAGCCCCTATTGGCACCACTTTATACCATTTTTAACCTAATAATCACTTGTAATGTGTTTCCGGATAAATGGATACTTGAGGATTTCAGGAAGACAGAAACTCTCATACGTCTCTACAACAAAAATTTGTCCCATACCTAAAGGCAATAGCATATCTGAAATAAAAAAATATAGGCCAATTGCCATATTATGCACATTTGCCAAAGTATTTGAATCAATATTGTACAAAAAAATCAGTATTCATGTCAGACCATCAATATCAGAATTTCAACATGGTTTCCTCAGTTGCAGGTCAACTGTAACGAATCTTTGCCTCATTACTGACTACATAACTTCAACCTTAGACCAGGGCCAGCAAGTGGATGTAATATACACTGACTTTGCTAAGGTATTTGACACAGTAAATCACTGCATTCTTACGGAAAAACTTAGGCAATTTTATTTTTCCCCAGGTCTGGTTAAGTTATTTGAGTCTTATTTTAGTGATCGTAAACAATATGTTGTTTACAAAGGTGAAATATCCAAAGAATATCCTGTATCTTCCGGAGTGCCTCAAGGGTCGAACCTAGGACCCCTGTTATTTTTATTTGTTCATTAATGATCTCCTTGCATGTATCAAAACACCTAACAAACTTTTATTTGCTGACGACTTAAAAATTTACTCTACTATCAATTCAGTGAACGATTGTGAAAATCTATAGCTTGACATAAACGAAATAGTTAAATGGTGTATCAATAACTCACTTGAAATTAATGTTCACAAATGTAATGTAATGTCATTTACGAGACGTCAGACAGCCGTGCATTTCAAATATAAAATTAATAACACGCCTCTACCATACCCCAAAACAATAAAGGATCTAGGTATAATATTTGATTCTAAATTGCTTTTTGACGTTCATGTAGACAAAGTTGTTAACAAAGCGTATAGAAATCTGGGATTAATAATAAGAATGGGAAAGGATTTCAGGAAGACTGAAACTCTCATACGTCTATTTCAAACATATGTAAGATCAAAAATTGAATACGCTACCATTATCTGGAATCCAGCTACTGCACATATCTTAGACAAATTGGAAAAAATCCAAGCAAAATTCCTAAGATTCCTGGTATACAAAGAAACAGGCGTTTATCCGAGAACTGATAGCAAAAAAATATCAAATACAAACTTTAATATGATGAGTCTTGGGAACAGACGTACTTTTCATGAAATGATTTTTCTATACAAAGTGTTTACAAATAGAATAGATTGTATAAATCTGCTCTCAAACTTTCAGATACATGTCCCATCAACCAAAACCAGAACAAAAAACTCAGGATTCTTTTATTATAAAAAACCGCGAACAAATATTATGCAAAAGTCACCAATTTGGAGAATGAGCGCAACCTATAATGACATAAGTAAAAGAGTCGAGGAAATTGATTTTCATAACATGAATCTTAAACAAATTCATAACATTGTAAAAAAAATACTGTATGTTGATTGTACTTCTAGCGGTGACAATAATCTAAAATATGGAACATTGTAATTAGGTTCTCCTGTTGTGTTCTAAATAAATAAATAAATAACAAGAATTATATACATGAATATCAATGAATGACAGAAAATATTATGACCTTTTTTTTGCTTTAAAATATGTTTGAGTATGTTAGAATCTTACATCATTAAGAAATGGACATACATCTGTGATTTGTCAGAATAATAAGTGATTTCAGAATATATATATCATGCTTAATAACAGAATAAAGTAATAGGAGATAGAACTCCAGTTTCTGATTACAATGTTCTCTTGAGCCTTTTTTCATAGTGAAGCTGTTTGTACTTTCTATTAATTTATTTTGAAATAAACACAAAATTCAACAAATACTCTCATTTTATGAGCTATCAGACAATTTTCCCTGAGAAAGAAATCATTTGTAAATAAATAGATAATAAAATTAAAATAATGAGAATAATTCAAACTTACAGAATTAAATTAAATTAAGAAACAAAACTAGTGATTCTTCAAAATCAGTTAAAAATCAACTAGCAAATAAAGAGTTCTCTCTTGAAATCATACTTAAAGATATGCAACAGTGCTATTTGTATATATCATTGTGTTGTTTATATCTCAGGGGCTTAATGGGAAGTTGTGTACAAGGACCAAGTAACCACATTTTCAAACGAAATTCACTTGTTGATCACAAACAAAAGAGCAACAAATACGGTATTTTCTGTGCAAAGAGATTTTGACTCCAAGCAATCACATGCTAGATATCAGGAAAAATGAGCTGCAGAGGAGTCACTAAATTAAGGGATAGCTTACAGTTTGCAAAACAGTTCTGTCAAAAGATGGCGCAAGGCGAGGCTGAATCTGAGAAGCTGGGATGAACTGATATCGAGAAAAAGAATAGGAGTGTGCAACTCTTGATGCCTCGACGAGGACATATTGAATTAGGTTTGGAAATCCAGCACTCTAGGTTTTACTACCGGTGAAAGGCGATGGCAAACAATCGTCGGTTTACCTTCTCAAAGACCTTAAAGTTTCATTGATTTAGTTAATAAATTACTGATCTGATGTAACAGTTCTTAGATTCTTGTTACTGTGAATCGAATTCTTTTTCTATGGATTCTTTATAAAATATATTTATGTTATTTTTCTGAATAAGTACCAACAACTATTTTGACGAACGATCCTCAATATTCGAGATATTTGAATTAGATATTATTTGTGATAGTTTCATTGTTTAAAGTGGAAGAAACATTTATTTTGAATACAATAAGATCATCTTTAAAATGAATACCAGTTAGTTTGAAGTGGTGGTGGCAAAAATTGAGCATTTTAAATTTTAATAGGAAAATGGAACTTTATTTCCAAGGTTTGTTATGATATCCTAAGTGTAAAGGCTGGCATGCCATTGATTTCACTGAAGTCGACAACGAATGAAAAGAGGTTTTAAGGTAACATCACATCAATCAGCTAGCGTGACCGAAGGAAATCAGAGGTAATCTCTGAGACTGATTGACCAGGATTTAATTCCAGTATCTCTGGTGTACGATGCAAGCACGTTCTCACTGACCTATGACCTAAGATTTTTATTTCCCTAAAGGATATTTAAAGAGGAAGTAAGAGAAATATTAGATATATTCTAGAAGATGTTTCGTGAATCAGGGTTGTATTTTAATTTGACATTCCGCGACAGAGTCGACCTTTTAGTTTTCGTAGAAGACCAGGAAATCCAATTGCTGTGAAACCGAGAAGCTAATTAGTCGATTGATTAACTGAGGACAGAAGATGTGCGTCACTCGTCTGTGTCACCAATACTGAGCAAATAAGAGTGAAGGAGTCCAGATTGATTGGATCAGCTGTGATTACAGAAGAGAAAGGTGTTGGAAAATCCCTTTAATCAAATCAGACGCACGAGATTAAAGGAGGACGCCCTGTGTATAAAAGCATTCAAATCAAGAGAATGAAATGTCCATTCCACGGGTGCAGTTATCGTTTCTTTCATTACATTTGTGACGAAGAATATTTTACTGTCTCTTTCTCTCCTTTCTCTATCTTCCTTAAATATTCATGCGAATGAGTATGTAAATTTACACGTATCTTTAATTTCCACTTTAAAAATTTACTTTAATTAGCTGATTTCCCGCTCGTTGGTGTGGGGTTAATAAAATATGTTGGCAACATTAACAGTTATTCTACTACTTTATTGAAAATACGTGGATTAAACGTTAGTGCCGAAACGTCATTTTAACGTTGTAAATGTACCGATATATACGCCTCTCCAACGTTTTATTTCACGTTGAATAATGGTTGAGAAGAAATCAGTTGAAATCAAGAAGAGGACGCTGAAGAAACGGGGTCAGTTGGCCAAAAACACAGCATGGTTGCTGCCTACTGGTATACACATTTAATTGCATTTTGTCCGTTGCTTTCATCATGATATACAGTATTAAATTTCCAAAAGTAAATAATCCAAGTGTCTGCTGCAGGATTCAAAGCTGGAACGTTCCACACTCGTCGCTGGTAGATCGACACGGTAACCCCTTTTTTTCGTTGCTAGCTTTTTTTTATTATATGAAAAATAAACATTACAAAGAAATCGGCAGACCGAAGACAACAAAGAAACTGTAAACAAAACTACTAAATTATTAAGCTATCGAATAAACTGCCTCTCGTTTATGTATGTTGCCAAGAAAACAAATTATATGAAATAAGACAAATTCTGAGAAATACGCTATATTATATAATATGCGTATAAAAGTAAGCATACGTTATGAAAGGGTCCAAAGACCCAAACCTGAGTTACGCATATACTAAGTTAAAAGAATTCAAATAACAATTAATCCAAAACCAAAATCCAAAACACTAATAAATAGCTCTATAATAATGATTAAACATTTTTAATTGTAATTTTGATTTTCAACTCATCATAAGAATATTGCAATTTGGACATGTACAAATCTCTTGATATAGACTGTTTAAGTTCTAGTACATATTCTATAGTTTGAGCCGTCAGCCAGAATAAAGTTCTTATTTTGGCTTTCGAAAAAACCTCGAATTTGGGTGGAAAAATCCAGGACTTTAAAGCAGTAGATGGCCTGCTCCACCGAGTAATATGCCGCACAGTATCGATGTGAATAACCCATTAATGCAAATTTGGATGACAATTAAACAATTATGGGGTAAATAATCGATCTGTAAACACAGATCACATAAATTGGAGTTAACAACACCGCGCAGATGTAAATTATCTTTAGTAGGGATTATCCCATGCACATATTGAAATGGCATATTTAAAAAATAAAAATCTGGATTTTTAACAAATGTCCTGAAATGTGCCACTCAGGTTACTGGACGGATACTGTCGTTGTATTAAAGGAATATGACATAAATTATTGTGTAAAAGAAAGTCGTAAATCTGACTTACCAGTCGTCAATAGGTAATCTTATGGCCAAGGCAGAAGCCATAAAGTAAATTCGTGCTTCAAATAATACACTATATCTCGCCATGGCAAGATATTAAGCGGAAAACTAAGACTAGTATGAGAAAGTATGTATTCAAATAACTTACCAGAAATAGAAATACTGTATAATTATCGGTAATAATATCCAGCGTGCGATGTAATAATAACGCACGAGCATGGAATTGGATGGACTTGAGACCGAAACCACCCAGTCGCACCGGCAAGTAACAAGTATTACGATGCACTCGAATGGAATAAGATTCCCACACATAATAGACCGGAAGCGTAGCAATACGAGCTCGGCTTTTAGCCAAAATTGGAAACAATTGCATGATATGCGTACACTTGCTTTGTATGTAAGTATTAAAAAGCTGAACTCTGACCAGTAATGTATCAAAAAGACTCCGATAATATTTTATATCACGCCCAACTACTTGATAAGCCTTTGATTATGAGCAACAATAGCATCTTTAATGGTGTGTCCGTGTGTGCAAAAATGATGCCCAAAAAGGTAATTTGGTGCTTTTCATTACCATATTTAGTATAAGCTCCATATAATGATCTATTTGTATGTAAAATTTGAGACTAGTTATTGTTGTTAGAAGTATTGGATGCCTGCTCAAATAACGTCATGTCTGTATGAATTAACTCCATTTCACGCTCGTTTCGAACAAAGTACAAAGTATCATCCAAATAATTGAGCATTGATAATTTAGCACCATTAAGCATAATACCTAATAGCTTATGTCTAATACATCGAATGTAAGGCATTAAGGCTATAGAAAAATTAAAGCAAGATAAAGCATCTCCTTGACTAATTCCTTGCTATACATCGAACGGTATCATGTGCCGTTTATTAATTTGTAATCGCATCTTTCGGTTGTAATAACAATGAAATATCAAGGAAATAATATTATCAGGAAAATTCAAAATTTGCATAATTGCTTGTAAATATTCCAAATTTACGGAATCGAACTCATTGGATGCGTCTCCAACCTATATGCTAACATCCTCTGCCCTGGACCACGGAGTCACCTTGAAATTCACTACTCTTTTACGGTATCTATAAGAAAAGGCAGTCTTGAAAGCGCCACAAATCCAGACACGTCGTTTCACCATCATGTAAGAATGAGAATAACTAATACTTTCCCTCTTCCTTTGTTACGCGCATTTTTTCTTATTGAACAGTTTAACCACAGCTGCACTATTAAATGTGTATTTCTCAAGAAGTATAATATGTCGCCTTAGGAAAACACATATAAAGCGAAATCGATGTCATAGTTGAAAACACTTCACATTAACGCCCTATTAACGAAATTAAATGTTCGTTGAAATATAGTTTAAAATTCAATCTGTTTTCAACATACAAATGAGAACATGAGAAACGTAGTTAATCTTATTCTATTCGCATTTAAGCACAATTTTTACGCAATTAACTTGGAAAGATAATCTAGGGTGCAGTTTAATATACTTAGTTAAAAATACGTCATATTAACGAAATCAAATTTTCGTTGGAATATAGATTGAAACACAAAATAATACTATAGTTAATGGCAGTCAATTAGTTTTTAATGACACATTTTATTCCTTTAAATTAGAAAGAATCCCATGAAATGAAATCGATACCATTGTTGAAAGTAACAGTTGAATCCACGTTGAATTAACATTTTTTTTTTCAACAATGTCAAAGTCTTTGTTGAAATATGGTTTAAAATAAAACGTACTTTTCTTAACCGATAACGTTTGATCTTCGAACTATAACAAAGAATCAACCTTAAAAACACGTTTGTACACTACTGAAGACGACGACTACTACTACTACAGCTAATATGCATATTGTCATTAATTGAATCTGTCATTGTTGAAAGGGGATATGCGCTATGTATTCTTATTGGCACATATCCCCATTTAACAATGACCGATTCAATTGTTCTTTGTCCTGAGAAACACGCATGCTACATTTCAAGTGTCTGACTTAACATTGACTTTATTTTTATATGGGCCAACTTTAACTTTGGACTTCGGCCCGTCATGATTTGCCCTTAGCTGTTAAAATCCACACCCATGCCGGAACTAGAACCCAGGACCTTCGTGCCGATGGCCTACCGCCGCAGACCGCTCGGCCAGCCGGCCGTCAATTCAAGTGTCTTAGTTTAACAGTTTTCCAATTCTCATTAAGAGAGTTCCACTCACGCCGCCCCCCCCCCCCCCCCCTCTTTTGGCCACCCCT
>JAGDQP010006116.1:54045-74289 GCA_022664845.1 Lepisma saccharinum | reverse complement strand
ACGTCGTACGTTGCTCCCAATTAATGTAATGTGTAGAATGATATCCTGATATCCCGCTTTCTTTTATTCGTGTATGAATGTCCTTGTGCATGTTTGCTCCTGTTATTGATGTCAATAAAAGTTCTTTTTTCTTTTCGTTCCAGAAAATGGAAGCAGGTGCTATCGTTCATGCTCTGTATGAGAAATATGGATTTGTTAATAGGAGAATGAATAGGTATGAAGATTCATTGTACAAACAAATAGTGGAGATACTTGAGGACAAGATGGAAATCATAGAAGAAGTTAGAACTCTTGGATTTGCTGGTAACAGTGATGAAAGCGATGATGGAGACTACGGTGATGACGTCTTTGATGAGGAAATGCCAAATACATCGCAAGGTTCTCAAACACATCAACAGTCTCCGACACCTGTAGCTTCTTCAGGTGAAGAATATCAGCCTTCGCCAAAAAACAAAAACACATCTTGGACGATGATTATAAAGAAGCAGCTTACATGTTTTGGACACACAATGAGAACCCGGAAAAGAAACGAAGGAAATTTTCATCTGTCAAGTCACAGTATAGATTAATTCAATCGAAAAACATCCTCTTTGAATATGAGAAAAAAAAAGGCAAAAACCCAGTTATAAGAAACTTAATGCAGCAGTTCACGATAAATTCAAAGAAATGGTCGAGAGATGTGCAATTATACACGACAGGACTCTTCGCTTTTGGTCTCTTCAGATAAGTAAAGAGCTAGATCCGGATAATACTCTACAATTCAAGGCACCTCGTCACTGGCTGTCTAATTTTAAAAACAGAAACAATATCGTCAGTCGTTCTATCACGCATAGGGTTAGCAAAACGTGGAAATCAAAAGAGGCTGAATTACATCACTTATCTACGACATTTATTACGTCCATGAAAGAACTTATGTTACTAGAAGACCTGAATCCTCGTCAAGTATTCAATGCTGATCAAAGTCGATTTGACAAGGAACTCCATGCATACAGGACTTATAGGCCTAAAGGTACGGTGGTTGTAAGAGGTGCATTTGGATCAGTCAGTGCTACTACTCATTCATATATGATCATGCCGGTTATTTCCATGGATGGTGAAATATTGCGTCCGATGTACATTCTTGTATCCGAATCTAGTGGTCAATTTCCAGGAAATAAGCAAAAAGATCCCGATAACATAGTGTCCCATCCAGGAAAGACTGCAAACATGAACAAAAGTGATTTAAAAGAGTTTTATTCTGTATTCTGGAATAGCCTGCCTACCGATCGTGATAAAGTCTTGCTTTTGTTGGATTCATGGAGTGCAAATAAGGATGATAACGTATCAAATGAATTATGCCCTAATCATATAACACTGTTCAAACGTTTAATTCCTGGTGGTTGCACTAGTTTCATCCAACCACTTGATGTTTACTTCTTCCGTCCATATAAATCATTTATCAGGTTCATTACTGACACAGTTATCGCTTCCTCGGAAATTAATCACTGGCATCGGGATAACATTTTACGAATGCAGTCCTTCACTCTCTTCCAATTCAGCGCCTCACGATTTCGCAACATGATCAGGTTTGCGTTTTACAAAAGCGGCTACTTGGATAAGGAGCCCTAGCCCTGGATATCTCCATTGGATTATTGTTTTAATTCTAATATACGTGACGAGTGTTACAAGACCTTATGTGAGAACATGTCTTTTGTCAAGTATGCTCACTGTGAGCAAAGTATCTGCTTATCACACGCCTTCATTGACGACTTACATATTGATTGTATCAATGTGTAGTACTTTGTACGTGCCTCTTTCCTTCACATGAATCGCATTTCAATTCAAAACCATGTCCTTCTGACTTTTGTTCTGCCTTTCGTTGTGACTTGTTTCAATACAATTCGCTTTCTCTTTGAACTTTGACCCGCCATAACCTTTTTATTTCTGGAGCTCTGCAGCTAGGATTTCACAGGTCTACTATACTCGTCACTAGCTTCAATTTAAGGTATCACTTGATGAGCAACTCGAGTCCTCACTTCGGGTACTTTACTTGTCAGGTATAAAATCCGATCATTGAGTTCCGTAGAACGAAGTGAAGCGAATAATGTAAATTTTCCCTAGCTTAACAGTAAACGAGCGATGGACTTCTAGCTGCGCAAAGTTACCTTTTACATCTCAATAATAACATAAGTTCCATCGGACATCATTAAATTGTCACATACTAATACTCTTAATATTATTACCTTTCGTATCCACCATAAAACAGATCTTCCGTACATAATAATTACAGTGTAAGCTTCTAGCCATGAAGAAAACTATGCTGCCATCTCGTTATTAACATTTGAACTACTTGAATACATCGCAACAGCCCGCAACGCACGTAATAAGGCTTATTCTTTTTCTATTCTCTTTTAAACTCGCGTGGCGTTAAAGAAACAAAACCTAACTTGAATAAATATAAGATAAATATACAATAAGCATTATAAACTTGTATTTATAATATATCGCAAATTCAGTATATAACTTTCCTAAGACCTATCCAAGGGTCATATCAGGATTTGAAACTTCATACTTGACCCACTGGAATTCTATTTGGGATAAACAAGAACTTTGAAAAAAAGTACCTTTACTACTTTCCACGTTTAAAGAACATGTGGTGTTCATTCGTTTCCTGACAGCGTAATAAGAAACATATTAAACTTCCATCAGATGGATTATTACAATGCCCCGTTTGACTTCTCCTTCATTACAGTATGTGTAGATATCATCGTCCTTATACCAGATTAGAGGACGGAAACGCCTATGTTGTTTCATTTGTAGACCTAAGTCCCCGGCTTCTCTACCATGCTGTTTAACTCGCTTTTCTATTAACTAGGAGGGCGTATGGCAGAGAAAATGAAAGGTTAGATTAAGTTGAAATTAATTTCTGATATTCCTACGAATAAAATTACTTTGATCCAAAATACAAATTCATTGCCTGGCATGTTTCCAGTGATGCTCGGTAACACTAGATAATTGGTCGGATCTCTGAAACCCTTGATCCTTAACGTTAAAAACATACTTGACCTTTCAAGACACTACATTGCTTCGTTGTAATGAAATGTGATGTTTTGTAATTCTCTAGACGTACTTTGAACCAAAAACTCTACTAATATTGTTTGACTGTGAACAATCATCTGTACTCTTGCAACTGAATACTGGAATCTCACATTAACCACTGCTGGAAAAACGAGATGGAAAGAATTATTTCGTAATGCACAAAATATTTTCTGCATTGACATCTTATCACATTCATTCTCGTCGACTCGAAGGCAACTCTTCTTCAGTCACACTATGAAAGGGTCTGTCTTCGTCTTAAACTTATGTAGATTAAGCTGCTTCTTCTTACCTCAGGGCGTGAACAGGGTTCTTACTTGCGTGGACGGGACTATGTCAGAACGCCCACCAAAACGGCAAAACACGCAAATTCAGAAATGGTCAGAGCGCCCACCGGTCAGAACGCCGAAATGTATAATCGGTCAGAACGCCCACTGGTCAGATAGCCCACTTCTGAAAACGGTCAGAACGCCCACTTTAAAAAGGGTCAGAATGCCCACTTTAAAAAGGGTCAGAATGCCCACCAACATGATCAGGATCCCCACAGGTTAGAAAATACAATACCAAGGTACACAATTAATACTTTAAGTTTTTGCAGTTTAATACTGCAATCGATATTAAACAAACATAATGGATAAAACCTCGGGAAAATGTTTACAGAGTCTACCAGTCAGAACGCCCACTCTTAAACAAGTAAGTTGGAGTCTAGTCGGGGGTTGTGCATATAAGCTAGCACCAGACTACACCAGCGAGTATACTATTTATATGATAATGTTGCGTTCGTGTGTGTTTCTTTTCCTAAGTATAATTATCTGCTATGTGTTATTATGTTGTTATATTATGTGCACTCAAAATAATAGCTTGGTATGTATAATTATGTTTAAGTGGAATGAAAGTATACCGACCTTAACCCCGCCATAGTAAATAGGGCGAAATAAATAAAAATATCATTACAACAAACACTAATAAACGATTCTAGCATCCACCTCTCCATTGCTCTTTGTGTGACTCTCAATCTTTGAGTCGTTTGCGCATTCAATGTCCACGTTTCACTGCCGTACATTATCACAGGTAAGATACATTGATTATAAACTTTACTCTTGAGACACATTTGTAGTTTGCTTTTGATAATATAATGTGATCTTCCAAGCGAGCTCCACGCCATTTTGCATTTTCTATTTATTTCATCCGTCAACTTAGCATACGTTGATTTGAGCTGCTCTGGGCAAACGTACTCATCATGCTCATTAACTATGCCTATTGTCTCTCCGTAAATCAATATTTTCTTCTTTGCAGTATGTTGATTGTACATTACTTTTGTTTTACTTAAATTCATTTTAAGACTTATTTTCGAATTTCGGTGGGCGCTCTGACCATTTATGAAATTTGCTTGTTTTGCCGTTTCGATGGGCGATCTGACCGTTTCTGTGGGCGTTCTGACATAGACCCAACGTTGTTGCCATTTTTACGAGTGGGCGTTCTGACCATTTCTGAATTTGCGTTTTGCCGGGCGATCTGACCGTTTCTGTGGGCGTTCTATTTTCAGAAATGGGCGATCTAACCAGTGGGCGTTCTAACCAGTGGGCGTTCTGACATAGACCCGCGTGGACTAGAAGAATGTGAATTTCTTGAAGCATCAATACTATAACGATTCCTATCTCACTCATTTATTACTCCTGTGATACGGTTTAGGGTGCCCGCTTTCTGGATTTACCTTACATATAAGGACTACGGCTAACCATCGTTGAATACCAACAGGAGTTTGCCCAGAACGCTAAAAAGGGTTAAGAAACTACAATATAGCGTTTCAATAGATATCGAAGACAAATAAAGGTAAAGACATCATATTTGATCTATAAATTTCCTCCGCTCACAGAAACCTAAAAGCATCGTATGCTATATAAATGTTCAACCATCTGCAATTATACTCTTTAACATTTCAGTTACAATGCTATTCTCTTTCCAATCGATTTTCCTTTCATAAGTACATATGTAAGTATTATTGAAATCAATTACATATAAAAATTAACTTCAAACTCTGCAATTAAAGGTCGCTTTAGACGATACAATTTCTCGTACGATAAATCATACAGTATTGTATAGTGTTTTACACTGTACAATTTTTGATACAAGGGAATAATGATGAAACTGCTGGAGTTTATAGTTGTGACATCTCAGGCTTTTAGGGTAATTATGCCACATATATTTGAGAAAGTATAGCCCATTTAAAAAATAGAAAATAATTAAAATATTGATGATAATGAATCTTGACGCAACAGAAATTCAGTTTGTTTTAATGCCACATTCTTCAACCAAGAGAATCTATCTAACTTCTACAAGGTTTCTGTGGTAACGAAAGTGTCGTATCTTTACTTCTGTACTTCAATAAAGATAATCTCTTATGATGAATATTATTTCAATGCAGACACACAAAAAACGTTGAAATTTTTACCGTCTTCGGTGATAAGTTCGGCGTCATAAGTGTTGTTTTTACAATATTCCTTAGTTAACAAGATATGTGACATTACACAGCGCTTCAAAAGTATATAAATCGCGATATATCAATTCCTATTTATACATATGAGGGCAATTAGTAATACTTACCATAGAGCACTGGTAGCTCCATGCTACATTTTACGTTCCTATAAGCATGAAACATGCAAAATACAAAAATGAGGAGTAATGTAAATTTGATGTGAATTATAGGCTCATTTCACACAAGGCATATAGGTGTAAATAGGGAGGGTCAGCTGTCTTAACTCTTGAATAAAAATTAGTACGTTCGATTAATTACCTAGCTCACGTATTGACTTGCACAGCTCTGGCTTGACGTCGACACTCTACTTACATTATGTCTACTTCTGTAATTACTGTTCAATGTATTTCATTATTTCGGTTGCACAGAGCGTATATGTTTATCAAAATTATTGGGGAGGAGTATGATTGCAAAGATACCGGTATCCTCTACATTATTTTCTTTCATACATATCATGACTGTAGAAGATTTCGGTACTCTACGCACAGGAGAAACAATAAAAATCACCTTAACTGCATTGCACAATATGTAGGAGAAGCTGTAGCTATTAGATCACATCAGAACTTTGTCATTATATTTTTAAACATGTATTTCACGTATTTAGTACCTTTTATGGTTATAGGAATGCAAAACGTAGCATTTTGAGGTATTGCCAGCCCTCTATGGCAGAAGTAGCTGAACTGCAGTATCACCGACCTTTTTACACTTCCCTTAAAAACATTGTTTTATATCTTTATACCTGTAATAGTTAATTATGCCATTATGTATGTTAATTTAAGCATCAAGTAACAGCATTAATATGTTCTCTCTTTCTCGTAATCCATAACCAAACAGCCGAATAGTAAAGCACGCTATATTGTACGAAAAATCCGCTGAAGAATAGGACCGTTTCTATTCAGAGAACACATCGGATATAGCATGAAAAATCGTACTATCCGCGCTTTACACGATTAAAGAATGTAACCGATGAGATTGCATACCAAGTGCGTAAATATGAAACCGGAATTTATGTACAGAAAAGACACAGTGATTGGATGACAATGATAAGAACTATTTTATTCCAAGTATTGGCCATCGTAGCGATATATTTCTGCCATCGTTCCGACAACGTGTGGATGCCAGACCAAAAAAAAACCTGTGCCTCTTGTGCTGCAAACCAGTCATCAAGTCATTTTCGTAAGATGTGAAGCGCTGGTCAGCAAGAGCGTGTCCCATGGATGCAAATAAGTGAAAATCGGAAGGCGCCAAGTCTGGTGAGTAAGCCGCATGCGGAAGGATATCCCAGCTAAACGTCGCAATCGTTTCCTTGACCGGTTTTGTTGTTTGGGAGGGTTCATTATCGTGAAGCACAATCACTTTATGTTGTCTTTGGTCATATTCTGGTCGTTTTTCACGCAAACCTGAAGAAAATCGATCATTTGTTGTCGGTAACGTTGGGTATTAACGGTTTTGCCAGGTTTCAGCAGTTCATAATAGATCACTCCCTTCTGATCCTACCAAACACAAAGCATTGTCTTCCGTCCATAGCGATTTGGTCTTGCAGTCAATGTCACCGGTTCTCCTGGAGTTACCCATGATCTTTTACGCTTAGGATTCTCGAAATAGATCCACTTTTCGTCACAGTCACAATTCGATGGAGAAATGATTTCCTTTTGTACCTGGCGAGCAGAATTTCGCAAGTGGTTTTTCGGTTTTCCTGCTGTCGTTCAGTCAATACATGTGGAACCCATTTGCCCACCTTTTGAATCTTGCCCATGGCTTTTAAACGTATGGAAACTGCTTCTCGTGTCACATTTAATTGATCCGCGAGTTGTTGTTGCGTTTGAGCGTCATCCGCATCCAACAAAGCTTGCAATTCGCTGTCTGCAAACTTTTTCGGTGGTCTTCCACGTTCTTCGTTTCTCACGTCAAAATCGCCACTTTTAAATCTTGTAAACCACGTATAGCACTGTGACTTACCAAGAGCATGATCATCGTAAGCTTCGACAAGCATGCGATGCGATTCTGCAGCAGTTTTCTTCAAATGGTAACAAAAAATCAAGCTGTCCGCACATCGTAGTTTGCAGGTACAAATTTCGCCATGTTCAACGCTATTAAACACTACACTGTGACATGAAACTTGTCTGTTTGTGAGTTGCAAATCGTTATCAGCAGTCAAAACAAGCAAGTGGCGCCAAGGACGCAGTTTTACGTTAACCACAGTGACAGCTAACGCCATCTATGCACAAATTTCGGTTTCATATTTACACACCTGGTACGAGGGATCGTACAACAAATTGTATCGTCTAAAGCGGCCTTTACATTATAGAGCCATTTAAGTTGCGCGCTAATCGACAATAACACCATCTCTCGGCCTACTCGGTTAAATATCGAAATATATAAGGTAACCACGTACCGTGACGTAATACTTACGTCAATTTTAGAATATGCGCAAGTTGCTCATTCACATCAAAAGGGGCGACACATGTCTTATATTACGTTTAACAGCAAAAACTAACGCAAACTAACTTTATTATCTTTGGTAATGCTTAAATAATGAAGAGAAATGTATAAATACAGAAAATATATCGGAAACAAGCACTATGGCCATTACTACCAGACAAATGCCATGATGGTACCTTCAACTTAGACCCTGGCCGACACCTTCGCGCTGCCTTTCCCCTCCCCTATCCCGGCATGAACATAAGATACCTAATGTTGCAGTTTGATCACCTGAAACTTTCTGCAGTGTACACCGCTACAGTTGCTCTTTGATATATTTTTATATACTGTGAGTCTCGTTTATCCGACCTTATCAGTGGGAGAGCAAATACTGGAAATGATGGGTCTGCCGGGATTACCAGATTTATGGATTTTGGGAAGTAGGTAAAATTTAGGAGTTCTGGGATTGTCAGGACAGAGTGTAGAGACAGTGGAAAGCGACAGCCCCTCATGGGGTCCATGCGCTTGGAGGTAGGTGTGGATCTTATTAAGGAAGGATTGGGTGAGATCATCCTCAAGGGGACGGTAAAAGGTAAGATCGGAAAGTTGTTTGAGGGCTTCGAATTGGTAGTCAGAGTAATTCATGACTACCGTGGTGGATCCCTTGTCAGCCGGGCGGATAATGATGGTCGGATCAGAACGAAGATTGGAGATAGCTTCTCGTTGTGCAGTGGTTAGGTTGTGATGTGATTGGAACATGTCCGTGAAGCCAGGGTTATCAATTTGTGTGGAGAGGAAGGAAATGAACAGTTAAACAGGGTGGTTTGGAGGGAGAGGGGGAGGGTCTCGACTAGAGCGCGGAAGAAATTTGTGATGGCTGGGATGAGTTTCGGTGCCATAGGTTCTGGCCTTAGAGGTTTCGGGATGAGTGAACCAGTGGTAGTACCACCTGAGGTTACGGGCAAACGTGAGGAAATCATTAAGTAAGTTTGCTTGTTTAATATGTCGGGAAGGAGAAAAGGTACTTTCATATACTATACGATGCTCAGAGTAGTTTTTTAATAGGTTTTATTTACATTTCTTTTAATAGTTTCATCTTTTACACAATACACCAGTTGCAACTTTGACGTTACTGTATTTCCATTACACCTCTCCTATTTTCTGCTTTGCTATAATTTCTTAAAGTTTTGCTAGACGTTTTTTTCTTCCGATGATCTAAGCAAGGATTACTTAGGAAGCGTAGGGTTTTAGTAAGGAATGTCTTTATTGAGGAATTGGAAACTGCACCACGAACGTCAAGTTGGTAAGAAATCGGAATTATATTCAGTTTCTGGACAAGTTCATTTAATTGAGATTCTAGACGAATGAATAAGGCAGGAATATTACTTTCATTTGCACACCCTATATGTAATATGTGTTTTCTGAATGTGTATTCTTTATTTCAGACTTGTGTCGTCTGAGAAAATGTGGTCACAATGCTACTCTGATTTACCAAAGTACAAATGGCCTCCAGCTCTTGAAGAGGAAGGTCTGGGGGCCAAGGAGGCAGACAAGAAGAAAGGGGGGAAAGGACCTTCTCTTTCGGAAGCACCTGAGAAATCAATCCATGCATATATATTCGGAATGATTTCAGAGTTGAGCGAGGTTAGTGAAATGTATTTTAACATTTAATTTCAAACTTAAGTGCTTAAATTATGGATGGGTATTGTGGATTGTGCATGCACTTTCTTATCGTATGTAGACGTTAACGAAAAGGAATGATCGTCTATGCCTAAATACTATATGCTGCGCATTGCAGAATGAAATTAAACTGTCTATATGTCAGTGATACAAGATTTCGACTTGTCGTGGACAATTTCTGTTCTAACGTTTCGTAACTTCAACAAGAGCAGAAAGATTTCTCTTGTAGCTATCCTTAGTCTACCCCATTGTGGTCTTAATGTCCTTATCTACTAAACCTGACTTGGCAAACCCCCTTGCTATTTGTGGAGTCATCATAGCGAGACACTTGCCGGGAAGCAAATCATGCCGGGAAGCCATGATAGTGAGATCTTTGCCTAGTACGCATGAGAATGTATGTAAGTGTAAGTATTTTAAGAATATTAAAAAATGTATTCTTTGATTCAGTGATCAATAATAGGGTATTGTTAATAAAATATAGCTATTGTTGTATTTCGTTTGCATGGTTAGTATATTGACACTTGACAATTGTTAGCTCTTTTAATTGTACATTACAACAATGCAATCTCTATGAACTTTTTTTTTTCTTTCGTCAATATGTTAAATGCCGAAAATCAAGTTGTTTTATGACCTAACTCATATTATCAAGTTATGCTCATATTTATGTAGACAGTATTCGGAAGAATATACTATGGCCTTAACAATCATGTTAGGCAGTAATGTAGATTACTGAAATCAAATAAATTACTGCGTGCTGACAGTTTTTCTGAGAGTACATGCCTTTCAGATTTATATTTGTGACCTTGAGTTTATCCATGTTTCGACTTACATACACTGTAACACGGATTACAACTATTAGCATAAAGGGAAATACGTCATGTGTTGGATTCAAATTTTTACATGCACGGCCTGTGTGAAAAGTATCCAACCATAGGCCTGTGTGAAAAGTATCCAACCATAGGCCAGGAAAATAAAATTACATCCCTGGTGTGTTCCAGTTCCTAACCACTTTCAAAATAGGACCCTTCAGCTTCCAAACACTGGAAGCATGCCTGAAACGCCTCTTTGGAACTGCTGTCAACGCCGTCGTCGCATTGTGCACGATGTCCTTTCGGATGTCAAAGCGGGTACCTTTAAGTGTCGATTTGACTTTAGGAAAAAGCTAGAAGTCAGAGGGAGCGATGTCCAGAGAGTATGGATCTGGCGAGTGACAGGAATGCGGTTCTTGGCCAGTCTTGTTCTTACGTGAGGCCAGTTTTGTGAAGACCATGGGTCTGGTATCTTACGACGAATTGCATCATGTACGCGACGGATAACGTCAAGATAGCGGAAAACATCACGATAGAACTCCGTAACTGTTCGTAGTGTTGGTTCTTGGCTATTCGTGATGCACGATGCCACTGTAGTCAAAAGAACACAACACTTTGATTTTCCCTCGACGTACGGCCATCTTTGAATCGATTATACCACTTGTTTATTTGTGTACTCCCCATGGCATCGTAGCCAAAAGGTTGTATTTTTGTGCGCCATGTCTAAGTTTCTGGCAGAACTTGATGCAGTATCGTTTTCCACACGTTCTGCTACTTTGCCGCGAATGGAACTGCGACAGAAGAATCACACATTATACACTAGCAGCCTAACGGATGCTGAAGCAAGCAATTACCACGCCATCCAACATTCATGCGCATGAAGGATATCACCATCACTGTGTGTAGTGTTGCTATCCTACGTTAACTGTTTTCCTTAGGAAAATAGAAGGTCGGAAATTTTTCAGACAGGTATATATACACAAATACAATGGGTTCGTAAAGTTATAATGAAGTTTCAAACTGTCAAACCATCCCAACGGAACATGATAGAGACACGAAACAGAAACTCTCAAAAAGTTTTTCTTTATAGCGTCAGGTGAGGAGGGGGTAGGAGAACAGGCGTTAATACAGCTAAATAACAAGCACACCTATCAGTCTTCCTGATGGTTTTTGGTTGCGTGGGTAAAGAACCGGAGTACCATTTAGATGTTTGCAGTCCTATCAGAATTCAGAAGAATCAACATTAAATTTTAATGAAGAACCAGGTAAACACCGAGATAGATTATCTTTCTTTATTTCGTGCTTGTTTCGTGTCTGTACCGTGTTTTTGTTGCGTTGATATATCCTTCTGAAATCCTACCATCACTTTACATTCACACTGTATATTTAGCGGGCACTAAACTGCAAGTATATTACAGTAGAAGAACATAATAGTTCCCCAATATTCCTGCAGGGTGCATGTACGACATAGTCCACGTACACTTCATTGTACCAGTGGCGCCTTCTGGTCTAAATAGTACGTGAAGTTCATTTGTACACACACTGCTCAATATGGATTTCCAGGACTGGCCGGTTTATCCGTAATGCCACTTATCATTTTATTCAATGTTCATGAATGCTGGTTGAGAAGTTAACCTAAGATTTAGGATAGACGAAGCTAGCCATATATAAAAATAGTTGAAGAAGTGCAAAACTTTACCGAGCGGTCGTACCTTAGTTGGTAGAGGGTTCGTTTGTTTCGCATTCAGCATATCCTTGGTTTGATACCAGTGGCCGACCATCTTGACGTGTTTCTCTGACCGAGTCCTTCCCTCATCCTTTACCTGCTCTACTTCGGTTTAAGGCATCCAGATGCCTGAATGCCATAAATAAATTCAAATCCAATTCAGTTGCGAAACTTAGACGACGACCTAGCTTTGGAATAACAAACATGAGACGCTCTGAATTAAACGCCAAGAAAAAAGATGTCTGTACATTGCTACACTTTATCTACAAGAAGTCATTCGCAATCAGCAAAGGCCACGGTAGCTCAGTGGTAGAGAACTCTCTTCTGGTGTTTGGGGTCTTCGGTTCGATCCCAGTGGTGGACTAACACCGTGTGCATGACTTTTCTCGGAATTCTCCTGTATCCTCCTGTATGATGAATTCATCTCTTCTATCTTGGTCCGTGCAGAAAATTGATGCCTCTGTGACTGCGTTCTATTCCAAGATGTACTTTATGTAATGACTCGAGAATTTCTCGTCTGAATACTGGAGGAATAATTAGCTTATATCCATTCAATAAGCATCCATTTTGCACTGTTAACTGTGCTCTCTTAGAAAAATACTGTTATAAAATCTTATTTTGATATTGCTTAAGTAACGTTTTAAGCCAGCCTTTCCTTGTCCAAGTTTCGACTTGTCTTAGTATAGGATCTCGCGTTATTTCATCTGGGATTGACTTTATAACGAAGGAAGATGGATTGATGTTTAACACATAATCCTGTGACGTGATCTCCTCATCTGTACTCTCGGTAGAAGGAAGACGTGATAGGCAGCCTGCTACTTGAACATTTTTGAATATATGATTTTGTAGTCGTATCCGGATAGGAAGAGTGCCTAACGTACTAACCTTGGATGAATATGCGGTGGAATAGCTTTATTTTCTTCAAAAATTATCTTTATTAGTATTGAATCTGTGACTACTGTGAAAAATCTTCCAAATAGGTAGTTAAGAAATTTTTTAATACCGAATATTAAAGCCATCAATTCTTTTTCGAATTGTGCATACTGTTTAGAAGCTTTAGATGGGGGTGCTGAGGCGCAAACCACAGTTTTAAATTTTTCTTGTTGATCTTTTTGCACAGCTGGACACCTATTCCATATGGACTTGTGTCAATAAATAAAAATATTTCTTCTTTTGGATTAAATATATGATTCCTTGTGCAATAAGTACTAATTTCTTTAGATGTTCAAATTGATTTTGGTGATCTAAAGTCCAATTCCATTTAACATTTGCTTCTTCTTTTTTTTTTTAATAGATCATACAGCAAATGCGCATGTGTTGACAGTTTAGGAATATGATTTTGAAATAATTGATCATACCCAGAAATGAACGAAGTTGACTCACATTCTCAGGTCTATGACAATTCATGATCGCATTTTTATGTTTTTCAATAGGTTTGTACCTCTGAGCCGAAATTTCATGACCAAGATACTCTGTGGCTGGTTTGAAAAACTGACATTTACCTTTATATTCAATGATTGAAATTTTGCTAACACTGATCTTACCTTAATGTAACAATCGTGAATATTATTTCCGCCTATAACAACATCATCGAGAAATGCTTGCTCATATGGAAATTCTGTCAATGTGGTGTCCATGAACTGCTGAAAGATATAAGGACTCGTGGATAATCCAAAGGGCAATCGTTTCATTTCGTATAATCCCCATTGAGTATTTAACGTAAGTACTTTGATTGATCATCCAATTCCAGCTGCTGATATGCCTGGCTTAAGTCTAATACTACGTAAGTTGTAGCGTTTTGTAATTTGTGCAGAATGTCTTCCATAACTGGAAGCGGATAAAACATCCTTTCCAAACATTTATTAACGGTGACCTTATAATCTGCACAGATTCGTATATCTCCAGACTTTTTGGGGAGTACTACGATTGGAGTTGCCCAGTTTGAGTATTTTATTGGTGTTAATATTTGTTGATTTACCAACTTATCTAAACCCAACTTTACTTTATTTTCCAAACTGTACGGAACGCAATAAAATTGTCTGAATATAGATACTGCTGATAACCGTACATCTCTGTAATTGAAAATGGGTACGTTTATATTACTTGAAAATACTGGTTCAAATACTTTCAACAGATCAGCCTTTAATAACTCTACATCTCTGATAACAGGTGTTGATAAATTAGCAATAGAGGACGCTGTAGGTTTTACAAAAATGTATATGTCAATTTGGCCAGAAAAATGTTTATACCTGGTCTACCTAAAACAACATAATTAAGTTTGTTTGATATCACAAAAAATTGTAAAACTGTGTGAGTTTCGCTTATCTGGCATCGTAAACTGATAATACCTTTTTGCTTGCAATTTGCTACCATCTGCCCTGCAAAGCTGTTGCTGTGTTTCATATATTCTTGAAGAAATTGCTAATCTATTCATGGTAATTTCTGATATTACGTTAGCGCATGCTCCACAGTCTACTTCTACCCAAATTTCATGCCCATTGAGACTCATCTTTCCAATACAAGGTACACTATCCAAATTATTCATACCATTAATCTTTAGGTTTTCTACCACCACATTCTTTGAAGTGTCATGTTGTACTTTACCTTTTATTTTGACTGAAATTCCTTTTACAACATTCTTTAAGTGTAGGTAACTGTTTTTTGATCACTTTACCAGTGTGTGAATCGCTTCCACATGATAGTGTAGTTAGGTGATATTACTATGCCATAATGTCTACTTCAGTGCAGTAATTACTATACACCAATCAGTTTGCTTCAGTCAGGATTTTGTCTTTGCATGGGTTCGAAATCATTAACCTCGATCCCATTGTAAAACAAAATAAATGGAATAATAACAGAAGAAATAATCGGGGGAGTATCTACATTACATCCCTTAATTTTACAAAATTAGCTCAAATAATTATTATCTGGTATTCATGCAATAAACTTATATTTCCGGTGAAATATATCTTATTTCCTTTTGATAAATGGAAGATAGTTAAAGCAACAATATGACATATACTTGTTTACATTGTTTATCCAGTTAATATTTTCGCACATCTAACATATTGTCAAAATAATTCCAGATTTGCAGACACGTAAATTCTCACCTTAATACATCTAATGTTCCATAAGCAGAAAAATACTTCAATTCGAATTGTTAGACACTCAAAGTTCCATAATTACTAACTCCAAATTTGGCTCACCTGAACAAACTATTAATACGACGAAGAACAATCATAGAATAATAATAAAGAAGTGAATTGTTCAGTGCGAAACTATTTAGACCCAAAATCTTTGGATCGAAATTAGACTCAATTATGCTAATAAAATAGTTCAATTTGTATCTATTACATGTGAGAAACTATAGAAAATTTTATGAAAATATCTTATAAACTTCCGTTTTTACAGGTCTCAGTTACATGAATTAATAAACAGTCTGGGTATATAATTAATGATAAAAAAAGCATAAATACGATAACATACAATGAATATTTTTCTAAAGCAGAGACTTACAATCACTGACATTTTCTTTCAGTGGTACTTTTTCAGGATGTGTAGGCAGTAAATGTGAGCACAAGCTTGGACAAGATTCCTTGCACTCCCAAGAAAATCTCGAAAATGTCAACAGACAACAGGAAAGGCTCGACGTCGACCAGCGACGAAAAAATTACACAAAGAAGAGCGTCCAAATTATCCCGACTCAGGACCTATACGGAAAAAGAGGGTGGGTGGGGTATAGTCCCGACAAAGGAGCAGAAAGGGTTAAATGGGTGTTACGCAAGGTCCGTAGAACGCGACGAGAGACTTACCTACTACAGGTCCCTTGATAACGACACTTTCTCCCCGAACTCTGTCCCTCCCTTCAAGGCCAACTGAAATGACGTCATGACGGATCCACTCAGCTGCTGTTAACTCTCATTGTCAGGCAGCCAGTCACAGCGTGTTTATATCGTGAAATATGGACTTTTTTTATTCCACGGCGTAAAATTTTAAAGAAAGATTGTGTCAGTAGATAATATTTAAAACATAATTTCCTTACCTGTTATATCTTGTCATTAGAAGATATATTACTCTGAAGCCACTGCTTTTGTTTCATTGCGTTTCTCCTCTTAATGTCTTGTCTCTTTCTATTGAGGTACCTGATTCGAAAGAATGTTCTCGCTCTGGCATAGAATTTTGGGCTTTTCGGAGGGGAAATGCAGTTGCAGAATTTGGAACAAGTCGTTTTTGATGAACTTCTTGCGATTGACGATCTTTCCATGAAAGTCACAAAAAATCCTCTTACATTTCTGGATTGTCATCATGCATGAGGCCGAGGGAGAAATAAGGTTACTGCGAGACAAAATTTCTATCCACTCAGAATTCACTGTTTCTCGTTCAGAAGAAAGTGTCACAGATTTTCTCACTTTTTTCTCAGTGTAGCCCGCAACATACTGTAGAGCCTTAATCTTCTCTCTTTTGTCAAGTTCTATTTCTATTGTAATTACGCTAATTGGATCTTCTGTTGATATTCTTCTGGGGCTCATTTTAGAATTTTGTACTTCAGCTACCTTACTGTTGGTTAAAAGGCCATCGAAACGAGATGTTGTCAAAATCGTGTCGTTTGTTTCTTCAACAGAGGCACTTACTGGGTGTGGAAGGCGACATCCAAGTACAAGTAAACGAAGCCTATGCTTTACTTCTACCGGGAGTTTCCCATAGAAGTTTCCCATACCACGAAGCTGGGAGAACAAACGAGTCTTTTCTTGTAAAAATATAATTTATGTCTTTTGCTCTTACATCTTCATATAAAGCTTGCAAACTTCGAATGGAAATAAGAAAACTGTGTTGGAAAGGTAACGTAGTGTTTTTTCCTGCAACCCTAAGAGAAAGGATCGCTTGCTTCATTGTTGCAAGTATTTTTATTTGATCGTCGTAATTCTTCCCAAATCCGCATTTATTTCTACAAGAATCTGTTGGTAACTTTTACAAAATCATTTACAAGTCCAAAAAATTCAGCTGCTATTTCTTCATGTGGCATTAGATGTGAAAAAAGCTCAACTGCCATGGACACTCTTTGCCTTTCATTTTGCCGCACTGTAACGTGTTCCCAGGTCAATTTTGGACATAGGCGAAGTTCGGAACAATCCTTACGAAGAATGCTTTCTGTGATGTACTTCTGAATTGAACAACCCTTTCAAACAAGCCTGTTGTCAAGAAAGTGATTCCGAAGTAACTTTACTAAATGGAGGACGCCAGCATATACCCAAATTTTTTTTTTTGTTCTCTGAAAATGGATATTTAAAAAAACGGCTGTTCATAATTTACACCAAGGTCATAACTTTCTGTTGTTACCCCCCAAGTCAGACACGGCTGTCACAACTTAAAACCCTGGCATCTCAACTTCTGATATTATTTCTGTGAGTATCGTTTTGCTCATGGATTTGTAAAAATTGTAATATATTGGCTCTTTCCATTCTGGTGTTAAGCTTCGCACCAGTACAACCTGGACATTTCTGTGCGGCCCTAAGACAGAATCGTCCTCATAGTCGTAACAATATTTTCCGTTAACGTTTATCTCGTTGAAAAAGTAGCTCTTAATTTACTTTCCGTCTCTAAATACTGATTTTGTTCTTTCTTTAAATTTAATGCTGTGTGCAGGATTCCTGGTGCAAAAGGTAAGTTTTGACTCCAACGACACAATGTTTAAATACTAGACAAAGGCACCACTAAGTTATTACGCTGAAAACTATATAACTTTTCAGAAATGGCTCGTTGGGTCAATGTTTGAATAATATCTTGTTGTTTCCAACGTAGTTTTTTCTAACTATTTAACCAGGTGTAAAAACTTTGCTAAGTACTCACTTTATTCTGTCATTAACAACACGTTGAATTTTTTTCCTTCCTATGGAAGTATATAAGAACTTTGTTTTAATATATATATATATATATATATATATATATATATATATATAATGGCAACGCTGTAGCCGAGCTGGTCTACCGGTTCCCGTAAGATCACCGAAGTCAAGCAGCTCTGGGTCTGGTCAGTGCTTGGACGGGTGACTGTTGCAGTACTCCAGATGGTGTTGCCTGTGCTGCGTCCACCCAGCGTCGTGAGGCCAATTGGGGAGCTACCTGAATAAATAAGTAACGATAATAGTTGATAGCTTCGGCTCTCCTCTCCCAACACGTCTGGTCAGCGTGGGAGCAGTAGACCACCTCCTCCCTCCGGGAGAGGCCTCATCCAGTAGTGGATTGAATATGGCTGTGTATTATATATATATATATTCCTTTTGGCATTGTTACAACTTGAACTTCAGTTCTGTAACATGATTACGATAGGTTTCAATTTCAGATTTAGGTCTGTCAGTTTCCTCTGAAAGTTTTCTAATTTCCATTTCATATCTACCTGTTTCCTCTTCTAATGAACATGCAAAAAATAATAAATTTAAAGGATTGGCTCCTACCTGTCGTTCCTAAGCATGATTCAAATCTGCTTGTTCCTTTACCTCAGTCAATAATGTCTTCTTAATATTTCTTGTTTCCACTCGTTCCCTCCGATCGCTGTTCCTTGAGATTCAATAGTATAAGACACTGAAAGATCTAACGAAGGTATTGCGTCGGCCTTTAACTTTCTTTTGGGGGGTAAACCTAATGTGATTGTCGTGATAGTCTCTTAAACAAGGCACATGTTTTCGTTGGAGCGTACTGATGTAAGGAAGACGTAGCTATATATATATGAGCGAGAGGTAAAGAGTACTATCTACTCTCGGGCTAAGTTCACGACTTTCTCTTCCTAAGGAATGCCTTAAGTTCAAGAAAAACAAGCGAGATTTATATTAATTGAAATATCGGAACATATCAATAGAAATCCGGTCTAATCATTAATGCAATCAATATGTAATATCTAAATGCACATAACTATACAAAAAGGCTATCTTGAGTACAACACACCCACATATATAGTTAAATGGTATTTAACACCCGGTGCTAGAAGGTAAAGGTAAATAGAATTAGTTTTATTTTAGAAAGAACCAAAATCTCATATTCATCCGAAGAAAGAAGAGAAAAGTGTTTGCAGTTAAAATCATCATTCTATTGTATCTTTATTTGGTATTAAAAAGTAAGATTGATCTCCGACAAGAATTGTGGTAGGTGAGTTAGACATAGATATATGCAGACATGTATCATATTAATTAAAGGGTAAAAGGACAATCTTTGTCAGCAAGTCTAAAGATTACCTTCATTTCACAATATCAAGGTTAACATGGGTCAGCAGTTCATGTTTCACTTACGAAGCATCTCGAATATCACATAGAAAAGCAGATCGAAGTCCCAAGGTTAAATCTGACTTTGCAAGAAATCATATTTCACATGAGTCAGCTGTTTCTCAAATAACATAAACGCAGCAGAGCAAGATTCATCTGTATCATCTATTTTGAAGGTTATCTGACTCAGTAAAATTATTACTTAGTTCTGCAGTCCAAAGGTTATGCAAGCGAAGCATAATCCAGAGTTCAGCTCGACGCTGATTGGTTGTGAAGAGACTAGATGGTTGTAGGAGGTGTGATGAGAAGTGTCCTATGATTGGCTGAAGATGATTTCAACACCAAAAAATGAGAAAGCAAGTTTCCAATAAAAGCCTGACATTCGATACATCGTGGCGAAGGTGGAAAGTAAGATCTTATCATCGGCTGTAGTCGCGGATCTTCGTCAGTATTCGGTTTGCAAAGACTCGCGACAACTTAGAGCAGTTCGCTGGTCTCCGGCTCCCGTTATGAACATTGGTATTTGGTAAAGGTTCAGATGGCCCTGTTCAGCTTTGAACCCTCCAAAGAAGAGAAAGCAGTTCTGAAGAGAAAAGAAGAACTAAAAACCACTTGCAGTAAGAAGATCGCTCGAGGTTTTAACCCAAGTCGTCGTCTTCGCCTCAGAGAAGTTTGGTTCATCGCCGAAGTAACAGAGGTATGAGATTTTGGGTTCTTTTCTTTATCACGTCTTATAATCTGATG
>JAGDQP010006116.1:17753-53945 GCA_022664845.1 Lepisma saccharinum | reverse complement strand
TGTTATTGTTTTAGTTATTAGTATGTATTCATCCATGAGTGTTATTATCTTCAACGTCTGTCCATTCTTAGTAGGTTCTTTCCTTGAAGCCCCAATAGAAATTTAAGTCAACCCCGGTGTTTTCATCCATAACCTTATGTTTTATCCTTAAGATTTAAGTGTCTACAAGTACTTGTTAGGTTCCATCTGTGCTACGTTAACGAAAGACAGCATTTCCAGATGTGTACTACCATAAGTGCACATTTAGTGTTACCGTGTATTAGTAACAAAATTGCAGTTGAACTACGCCTTCCGTTCTAAAATTCGTCACTACACGAGTGACAATTTTACAATATATATATTACATAAATTACATAAATTATGAACCAAAACATTACAAAGATCTCTTAACTCACCTTGATTTTAGAGGTGGAAATAATGAAGGTCTCGCTGGACTAATATCTGCTGAATGTGTCAGCACTTCTAAAGAATTATTGCTGAAAAAGTATTCAGGTTTTTCGCACTAGGTACGAACGACAAAGTCTTTTGGATGCTGTATAGTTCATATCGATATCAGCTGTCTTTGAACAATCAGCACTGGTACTAAACGAAGGCCATTTAAGTTAAAGTCCAATCGTTCAGAAGTATAGTTCGTAAAACGGCTAAGAACGAAATAAGTGGGACTTATAAAATTTGTATGAATAATTGATAATTTAACGGAGAGCTGCTAGTAACTTAACAGCGGCATAACTACTGTCAAAACGAAGCCTCGAGATAGGAAAGGAATGGGTTTTATTCAACTTGAATTTTGGTTGTCAGATGTCACTTCACCTTGGCTGTGCATGAGCTCATTATTCTGCTATTGTGGAAACGGTCAGAGGGAGAGGTTCGCATTAAAAGAGGATACAGGATTTAGGTATAAGCCTTGGTGTTTTCACTCTAATTTCAACAAGTGTTGGTTCACGAAAAGGATATGTTATATTCAGTGTCTGTGTTTTACAATAAAGTCAATATATTTTGACCTTCTATAGAAATTGTATTCCAGAAGCGTTCTGTTTTCTGAGCTGCTAGTCTCAGTGATGAAATTACTAAAATTTTTATCTTGGAGATCTTATTATTCATTGTTTTCTCAGCGAACTCTCGTGGCCTTCATTTTACATAACAATTCTTAGAATGGTAGGTGAGGTAATATAACTGAATTTACATTACAGATTCTCTGCATTGGATATGGTTATTAAAATTACACTGTTAATATTTCATCTAATTATTGTTGGTTGATGATTCAAATTTCGAATTCCTTCTAATATGTTCCTCGGTGTATTTCGTTTATTAATAAATGCTTAACCTACTACAGATATCTTACGTGCTACCATATGAAAAATAATAAAAATATTCAAATTTATCCCCAATATTTGGAGTATCCAAATTATAATATCACACTACACCGTCACTAGCAAAAATGAAACAGTTTGTTTGCTAAACATACAAACTGGTTCATTTCTTTAGATCGAAGACTTTGCAAAGCGATACTAAAATTTCGGATATGCCTGGGCTACCTACAACATAAAGCATAAATATAAAAATCAACAGATTATACAAAATACAGAAAAAAAAAGGAAAAGAAAAGATATTTGTCATCAATTCACTGAAATGCTTTCTGAACACGAAAGTCCTAAAATTAAGTATATAAAATTGCAAAGGTTCTATATTTTGAACACATAGTATGAATTCTTATGCAAAATTTGGTTGTAAGTAAAATCTGTGACACAAAAAGTCCAAAAGTGTGAACAGTATTTCGTTGTTCAATATTTGATATTGAATATATAATAGTATGAGCTCCTGCGTAGCCTAGTCGGTAGCGCGCTCGACTTCAGTGCGAGCGGTCCCGGGTTCGATTCCCGGTGGGTGCTAAAAAATTTCGGTGTTGACCCAGCATCGTGAGGACAGTTGGGGAGCTGCTGTGAATAAAAGACAGTGGCGATCACAGTGAGAACTTCGCCTCTCCTCTCCCAACCCGTCTGGTCAGCGTGGGAGCAGTAGACCAACTCCTCCCTTCGGGGAGATGCCTCATCCACTAGTGGATTGGATATGAAGATTATTATTATTTATTATATAATAGTATGTCCTTTATATAACTTGAAATTGTAAACATAGCACTGAGTTTCTTGACCTAGACATGCAATCATGAACTTAAATACTGCATGTATAGGAATGCATCTCTTGCCAACACACAAAAGTCACATACAAGGTCGTTGATTTCAGGGACCATTAAGCCACTCGTTGTAGAGATAATGTTTTTCATAGAATAATGAATTCTCGTGTGTGAGCTTATACTAGTATGTCCCTTTGACATAAAATACACAACTACTTGTTGAACACTATGATAATTGTTTGCGTAGCACTTGTACACTGATACACTAGCTGGTCATTTCACACGTGGTTGCATATTGTCAATATTGCTGCATAAAGACTGGAGTTTTCGGTGGAGGGGGGGAACTGAAGTAATTATGGCATCTTCATATATGTAGTGAAGAAATGTCTGTCACTGTTTACTTGGTTTGAAACTCTATAGTGGAACTAGTTTTATCCCAAAACTAGGTGAATGCATTGATATGATACAAAGCAAGGTGTTACGTACACTCGGAAAGGTCCTCTAAACCTTGGTGGTTGCTGGTTCCATGAGGTTTCAATGACCTGCACTTACTAGAAGTTTTATGAGCGATGACCTGTTGGAGCTGAGTTCGGTGACTAATTTGGTGGGCGTAGAAAAGCCTGTAGAATCAAATCTAAAATTAAGCAGTATTATATGTTAGTGTCGTCGTGGTTTTACCCGTAAATTTTCCTTATTTTAGTACACTACCAGTCAGCGTTCTGAATGTTTCAGTGTTAAATTGCCTTAGATTTACGTCAAAATAACGTCTATCTGCAGCATTTCTGTATTTCCTTAGGATTCTCCCTTACCCGATGTTGGTCCGTGTTGCAGTCATCCTTTTATTGCTCTGGAAGCACGAGATATTACTATTGAACGTCCTGATGAACGACCGCAGACTCCACCCTGGAAGAAGTTTCGCTGGAAGGAATGGGCCATTAGACATGGCATCATACCACGTAATTAGTTAATTTCTCTTTAGTATAGTATTAAATGACAAAGTGTAAGTAGTCACAGTTTTAACCAATACTTAAAAGTCCTGCAGTACTGCTATCCGACAAAATTAGTATCTCAGATTTTGGACTTTGTCAACACAATCTACGCGAAGGTACAGTCTTTTGAAGAACTAAAAGGCCAGTGGTTATCTGTTATTTCTATCCAAAGTAAAATTAACGGGTACTGGTTTATCTGTTTTGTTTCTCTTTAATATGAATTTGGTGTATACATCTTTTAGTATTTGATTTTGATTTATTAGACTTGAAGAAATTATAAATTAAATAACGCATTTTCTTCTTTTTGTAGTCCTCGTTTGAGAAGACTTATTCAATCAGGAAGTACTTTTCGGTCACAAACCCGAGACCTTCAGTCAGTGAAACAGCATTTTTCGTTTTTGTTTAAATACGAGGGTTGGGGCAAAAGTTACGGCAATTTTTTTTTCTTCTCCAAGATAAAATTGTGACAGCAATTGATCGTACGCCCCGAAGAGCATGTTACCTGCAGTACGTAAAGACGTCAGTAGATGGCAGTGTGTGTTACGGTTGTCGCATGTTCTGATTACACATGACGATAGTTCTATTAACACTTAAGACATATAGTATTAAACTAATTACCGTTATCATGGTAATGAAACTCATTATCACACATCATATTAACACGGGAAAATCAATTGCCTTCAAACTTGGCACAATTTTATAGGAATCTACAATCAAGGTTTCTACATTAAAATGTAAAACTATTTAACATTTCTTTGGTGACGAGGTTAAATTTTTCATCACTTATTCATGCGTCACTTGAAAACGACATGGTCAATTTCAATCTCAAACAGGTTGGAATATCTTTTTTCTTGGTTACGATAATTTCAACAACTTTTTCGTGCTGACTGTAGTTTCACTTCTGACTTTTTTGGCTAAGTTCTGAGTGAGCTGTTTTCAAGACATTTCATTAATCATTAGCTACTCGCTTAGCTCAATTTTGTAGTCATCGCAAAAAAACGGATGTGACTTACAAGGAACACTATCCAAGTGTAACACTCCGATTTGGATAAAATTTGGCAGGTAGATACTACACACGAATAAACGAATACGTGTTCTTTTGTTTCTGCGGGGAAACGGTTTTAAGGGGCAAAAGCCCCCCACCCCACCCAAAATTGTGAAAGTGTCCGCCCGAAAGGCGAGAAGAAGTGGACCGAAGTGAATGAAATTGTGCACAGAGATGGTAGACGTAAAATGAGGGAATACGTGTTTCGTATTTTCCTGGAAACAACGGATGGGTGGGGTACAGACCCTTCCAAACATTTGATCACGAAATGTCAAAAGTGGCGAAAGGGCATGGAGAATTGCAACGAAACTGTGTGTAGGGTCAATACGCACAACAGAAGCGAACACATGTTGTTTAGTTTGTGCGGAGAAACAGTGTGGGGGGACAAGGCAATTGAAAATGTTATTGCGTACTATAACAGTGATGAGGTGAGCTGTTTGCAACCTTATCATTAACTAAGCGCTTCACTTGCTTGTGTACTGTCATATTTCTTGTATTTGTGAAAGTGGAACTTTGTGGCAGTAATACGTATAAGGTAGTATAATTAAAACCACTAGTATAACCTATAACACATATTGTGAAATTATCACATATATGCTTCTGGAAAACAGTATCACTGTACGTATATGTCAGTGCCTTACCTGCAGGACACACACTCCTATTAATTCTGCACTGCCTTGCCAATTCGGTGCCAGCCTAATATTTGGTACATGGGTAGAAGAATGTTGTGACAATAAAATGTATTTTTTCATAATTTTCTGAGATGGCATGTTTTGAGATATTCAAGGTTAAAAGTCACAGTGACTGACCTTGAAACTGTAATCTGTCGTCTGAAGGTCGTGTAGGGTATCAATAGAAAGCTCTATTCCTTAGCTTTTCAACGGTGTTTTAATTTTCATTATACTACAATTAGGGAAAAAGTTACAGCCACTTGTATGTATGTGTGCGGGTTTTTTTTTGTCGAAAATTTTGATCTTTATTACGTCTGTATCGTGGACAATTTTTAAAATAAAAATCCGAAAATTGGCAGAATTACTTACTTTGTCATCTGTGTCCTTCATACCAAATTTCATCAAAATCAACTGGTGAGGTCAAAAACTTGTTTTCTTTAAGAAGGTGATTGATCTTACAGGGAATCTCTCCCAGACCCTCCCCGGACCCCCTTAAATACGTCCTTGTTCTCTTGTTTAGACGACCATATCATAGATGCCGTGTTGACCTTAAAATATAATTTCATAATTAAGTAACAAATCAGAGAAATTGTTTATTGATAAACCCACATTGAGCAAGATGAATGTCAAATTAAATTATTTTATTTCAGCTCCAGAAGAGTATCCTATTCGGTGCCTGAAAGTGTATTTTCCTTTAATGAAAACGGTGTATGTAAAGCCAGGGACTGAAATTGAACCTGAAGAGTCTTCTGAACTAGAGGTAAGAATATTATCGTCAGTATAAGCGTACAGAATCCTCATATGGTTGCGGCAAAAAGTAATGGACTATTATGTGCATTTTGTGAGACCCTACTCGCAATATTAGAGCTCGCTTGATCGAGCTCAAGTGCGGTATGGAAGTGGTCGTGTGTAGGATCATTTAGAACATCAATTACAATTCAAGACATAATATGCATTACTGAGCCAGATCTATGTCTTCACGGTAGGACAAACGGGCAAACAACTTGCTCGGGTATTTCTTAGTTATCGCCCTGTATTCGAAAGCGCAGATTGCCCGTTCGAGTAGACAGGAACAGTGTATCGTGTCGATGAATTGGAGAACGATAAGGAGCACATCAGATACTGTTTACTTTTTGTGTTCGATTAAGGCACTTATGCGGCCGCAGCCTTCGCAACATTCGGCAAATGTATGGTGAACATCCAGTGGACAATAACACATGTCGTCGGTGGTTTCGAAAATTCAGGGACGGAGACAGAAGCTGTCAGCATCCATCACGGTCTGAACATCCAATAGATTTCCGAAGAGGATCTCGACTAAGCCATACGAAACAGCCCGCATCCAACCATAGAGAAATTAGCGGAAATCTCTCGGGTACATAGGACAAAAGTTGGAAGGCTTGAATCGGTGGGTTTCACCACAAAGTTCGATCGTTTGGTTCCACATCAGCTAGATGCAACTCAACTGTAGGTGTGCGTCGCGATCTGTGTTTCCTTGCTTTCCCGGTACAAAAATGGCAGGTTCTTGACACACTTTGTTATGGGTGATGATAGGTGGGTATCGGAACGTAAAGCATAGAAAGACTCTGTGTCGCGTTTCTGAACTGCCTCTAAGGACATCCAAACCAGAACTTTATTCCAAGAAGGTGATATTAAGTATGTGGTGGGATCTCAAAGGCGTAATTCACAGGAAGGTCCAGGCACCTAACTAAACCATTAGTGGGACGTTTTACTGCCAACAGTTGGACAGACTACGAGCAGCATTGCGTTCAAATGGGCTAGGCCTTGTCAATCGCCAAGAAGTCATCATCCGCCATGATAACGACAGGCCACATGTTGCTGGCATACCACCTGTTTCGTGTTTTGTAGAACTCCTTCACTCGGAAAAACTTTTGATGATGTAAAGGCTGTAAAAACTGCCGTACAACAGTTCTACGATTCCAAACCTCAGGACTTTTATAGGCGTGAAATTCAACTCCTACCACAAAGAGGTCATCAATTGCGATTATGCAGAGTCCAGGCTGAGTTCCATTTTGTCTTGTTCGCACTTCCATATGCACACCAGAAACGGGCACAACTTTTGCACATCCCATTATTAGCTGTGAAGTTTCTAAAATCCACATCGCAGCTGGGATTCGAACGCAGAACCTTGGAGACGCTTGTCTAACGCCTCAGACTAAACAATTACCGCAGTCGGCAGTTCGTATCACGTGTAAAATAAAATAAAATGAATAAAACTTTCGTAAGACACGTCAAATGAATTTTTAACCTGCAATGTTGCGTTCAGTCTAATGCATTTCGTTCAGTAGGTAAAACTAATTTACTGAGAAGCAAACAAATGAATATGAGTGAGGTTGGGAAAAGACCTGTTATAGTCCGTGTCATGTTCTCCCTAGTAAGGTAGTTTTACTCTTTTAAACACCTGACTAAATTTAGTGGACTAGACGAAATATTTTATTTTTCTGCTCTGTCCCAGATTAGGTGTATTCTTATTTAATTTTTAGTTTATTAGACTCCTGCGTGGCCTAGTCGGTAGTGCGCTTGACTTCAATGCGAGCGGTCCCGGATTCGATTCCCGGTAAGAACACAAATTCGGTGTTGACCCAGCATCATGAGAATAATTGGGGAGCTACTTGAATAAAAGAAGTAGCGGACTGTGGCCATGAAAATGAGAGAGACAGCTTCGAAGAGGCGTTATGCTGACCACGTAACCTTCTACTTGAGGGTTCTTAAGGGGTTGTCGCGCCACCCAGTTTAGTTTAGTTCATTAGTAAATAGGAAAGAATTTACTGATTCGTAAATGTCTCTTTTGCTATTGCAGTTGTTGCCCTTTCGCACATTAAGATCACATTCTGCAGAAACCAACCAACCGTCAGATGTAAAGATCTTCATGGAGATAAAACTATACTAGTAATGATCCTCAATTATTATTATTTATTGCACTTACACCAGTGACGGCGTGCACTTAATTGTTTATGTACAATTAATAACTGACGTTTTCGTGATATTAGTATACATAAAATTCTTCGGAGTATTGACAATATTAGACATTATATTGAAAAGTAAAGATAGATAGTATATAGAGGTATGAACTGGAAAACGAAAAGTGGAATATGAGTATCACACGACACTTAATATGATAACCATTTTAGTCTTTTGAAAATGCCAGTGTGGCCAGATAAGAAAGTGTGTAAGGTTCCTGTTGGGTGTAAACAAAATTACTTTTCAATGTTAACACTGTTGGTAAAGTAGTTGTGATGAGTTCGAGACTATTATGAAATTACTTATAGTGTTTAATTTGTGTTTGTGTATCGTATTACGTTTCTATTATGAATCCAATGTATATTCATTTGATTTATTTTTGTTACGATGTAAAGTATACAGTGATACTAATTCATTTTTCCTATATCGCAACCGTCAGTTGTCAAATGTGCCTGAACAATTAAGTTCACGCCGCCACTAGGACTACGAAGAGCACACAAACCTTAGGTAGAAAATTAATAAGTAGTACCCGCACAAAAAATGACTATTTTCAGTTCGGTTTTATTCTACGTTCGGCAATTTGAATGCCGTGTGAGTCGACCTACCAATAAGCCTCTAATGGGCGATACTAGAACTTTCATATCCAGGAATGAATTTTAAAATATTTTTTCCAGGCCTTGAAATATTACAAAATTTTTCCTTTATTCTCATTCCCCCCCAATTTTCCAGGAAATTTTGCCTTTCCTCCCTTTTAAATTAAAATAAATTTCCGTTATTTTTTTTCCTTGTAATTTTTATCTTATTCATATTTTATAGTTTCTTTGCAAAGTAATATATACGCGGTAGAATATTAAATTTTAAGGTATTATGATTTCCCGTAATCTAGCTATTTTTGTTCTTCTATAATGCAATCCAGTTAGTATTTGTAAGTTCTTGTTTGCTAATTTTATTATTTCGTCTTGTGTTTCTGTATTTATGTAAAAACTAATTTTATAAAAGACGAAACCTGAAAGTTTACAATCCTAAATGGTGTATGTTTCGCTAACTATTGTAGTTCTGAACGGCATCTTGTGCTAGCCAATCATTGAAAAGTACAACGAAAAATTGATCGTTGCCATGGTCGGAACTCGAACCGACAATTGAGAGATCAGAGTTCGAGTCACAGTCACAGCAGCAAACAATTTTTTGTGTAGTTTAACTGTTGTTGTTCCTTTGTTCAGCTTTAATTTAATTATGTCGTACAATGTTTTTATTATACACCTATTTGTACTTAGTTCTCTGCGTTTGTAGAAATAAAATAGCAATTGTCTCAAAACATTTGGGAATTGGAAAATGTGTGGGCTCTGGGGAGCAGGTGCAGAAGAGTTGAAAGAAAGTCTTTAAACACTAACCAAAAGCATCTCTAATGATGAGTATTTTGTTCTGATGATTTGATACGTTTGTTCTCGAGAAATTGTAAAAAGTATTTGAAAATTTCCGGAAAAATTCGATTTTTCATAGAAACGGTAGTTTTTATTTCGACAAAAAGGAACCGTCTTTGAATCTTACTGAAAAACTGACATCTCTGTGGCCTAGTGGAAAACGCTTACCTATCCCGAAGGTTCATGTCCTGCCGTCTATTCTGGACTCAATTCCTTACAATGCTAGAGACTTTGCTTTGCTGTGCTTAGAACATACCTTCTGCCTCTTAACTGTGTTAATATGCTGGTTATGTCCGAGATTAGGAACATTCCTTTTTCTGACATTCATAATCAGCAGGGCAGGCTTATGCTTGACAAATGCTGGGGTGTAGTTCCCGATTTCATAAGTCAGGGGGTGGTGTGTGTGGAATCTCTTGATTGATCTAGCATCCGCATGTTATTCAGACTTTGTTTGCTCAAACAAAGAAGGTGGAACTTCTATTATCTTGATTTTCATTTTTCCGCTTTATTTTACAATACAAAAATAGACGTCGCGAAGACAACACAAACATAAACTAGAGACTTGAATTTTCCTTTGTTGCTTCCGGCTGTGCGTAACCTGGAATTATAACAAGGGAAAAAAATCTACCTAATTTTATATGTGTTTGCACATATTTCAATATTGAATGGTTCTTAGACTTCGTTAATGATTTGTCAGCTCATCTAGCATAAAGTTAGGTGAACTGGCCCTGCTAGCAAACTGTCGATGCACCATCTTCCAAGACCATCTTGAAACTTCTTCCTTCAGGTCACATGTCAATACACTGACACACTTGACATGCCAAATACTGCACCTACACTCACACGTTGAATTTTAATATAACCAACTAAGTTCAATCCGGTTTTATTCTGTTTGTCATTTGTTTTATGAGGTCGAATAGAAATCCCATCATCACGAAACGTATTCACACGTACACAACAATTAGCAATGGAAGAAAAATAGCGTCTGTTTCCCAAGAGTTCTCGGGGAGCATACTTGCTTGGTCTCCAGTATTGTAAAAGTAAAAAGATCTCACACTAAAGGTTTCATGCAAAGTTCATTCATACTATCATATATAAGTTTTTTTCACAGTTCGTCAATTCGCACTCCGATTGGTGTTACATTCAGTACGGGTTTCTCACACGATTGGCTGCCAGTTTTCTAATTGAATTGAAAGTTTGTCTGTTACTTATACAAATCTACATACGTTCATTGATTTTCACAAAATTTTGCTTACATGTTCCTTGGATCCAGGATAAGGTAACTAAAAAAGAGTAATTTAATTGTTTATAACAATTAAATAAATATATTCCTTGAATATGAATATGGAATATAATTATTTTTAAATTCTACAGATATGATAACTTGTTTTGGTTAATACATAAATTAATCGAATATTAAATACCAGAGGTTACATATTATCCCGTTATTTGTCTGGTGTTACTAAGGAAAAAACGCAGAAAACCTCAGTCTACTTTTCGTTTTTCTGCACAATTTGTTTTATGAAGATTCGGAAGGCCACCATTACAATCACTGCAAGACCGTGATCATCAACTATGTCTTCGAAATCATTGGAAAGGTCTGTATGAACTGCTTTCTCATTTGCCGTCAAACACATTAACAGGCCATAAGAACCTCCTACCTCTTCCATCCCCATGTATGGTCCAACTCCTTCAGGAAACATTTCATCCGCTACAACGCTAGGCTTCATGTTAGCGGTTACCTGCTTATAATTATGGAAAGTGACAAACGTTCCGTCAAATAAATCAAAATTACAGTAGGAATATCTCATCTAATTCCTTGCCTTTGGGTATGGCTCCCTGGATTGAAGCTACGTTACCTCTTTGAACTGCCATGCTTATTCTTTGGATAAGAAAGTTGCTTGCTCTATCATCACCAGATGATTGTGTGATACGCTTACTTATTTCTTTTATGAAGTTGAGGCCTTCTTTTCCCCATGAACCACTGGATTCGATAGCAATGGGTATGAAATGGTACTTCTGTGTAAGATTATTATATTTTCTTCTTTTTCCCCTCTTCTTTTCGACTGGCGATGTTTCCCGCTTGGATTGAGGAAAACGGGAGGTTGGAAGGAGCGAACGTGTCTGAGCAAGTGAAGTCCCAAATTAATGGTTTGCCTCTCTTCCAGGGTAACAGAGTCATCCCATCTGGTCTTTTACCGTCTGTTCTGCTACATCCAATAAGTTCTCGTACTGCAGGAATGCCAGCTGAGATTAGTGCTCTCAATATAATGTCATTAACATTCGAGTGACGAGGATGCCTACCTGAGCTCTTTGAACAAGAAAGGCCATGTAATCCTTTTTTATTTACTTTTGTTTTACATGCCTGACATTTGTGACTTTCACAAATATCTGCACCCAGGTGAATTCCAACTGCTATTCGGAAACTTTCATTATTTAGGTGAAGGCCGAGAGAGAAATAAACAAATCTTTTAGGTTTTTCATTCAAATTTTGATTGTTGTAAACCATAAATGATAACTTAATTATTTAAATTTTTAATTCATATTTAAAATGAGCTTTACACTATATTTTAAAAATACATATACACTAGACACTAGGTTTATAATTGTTTGTATGTTTAAAAGCAGATTAAGTTTGATTTTGTTATTAAACTTACGACTAAGATTTGAAAAAAGTGTAATACGTAAGATATGAGTAACTACTACTGCTAATAGTTAGTTGTAGTCATAGTAGTTGTAATAGTAGCAGTAGTATAACTGTTAGTGTTATCAACATATTTTATTCACCCCGCACCAACGGCCAGGTAAATCAGCTAGTTATCTAAAATCTTGTACGTGTAGTTTTTCTCTCTAAATATAATCCTTCCACCCTTATTGTGGTATCTCTTTGCAATCTTTCAAAACTATGTTATATAAAGTGAGAGACGACACCCCTAATTCAACCCTTTAAGAAGACTCCCGAGAGGAGTAGGTAAAATCCTGGAATTTCCTTAATTTCCTTAAATCCCTTAAAAGTTTTTAGGCACACAAACCCTAGAAACAAACCAGGGATTAATTCCAATTTTGTTTAGATATGAAACACTAAAGATCACACATCTAAAATTAAATTTAGTGTATTTTTTCTTTTTTTCTAACGTAGATAGAAGATTCAGGTGCAAAAGCGAAGGATAAGGAGAAAAAAGAAGAACTTGTTCGAACTGATATTATTGAGTTAGGGGTATGGGTACCTATGGAACAACTGTACTCTTCGTTAAGGTACATAAATATTTAGCTATTTCCTTACTGTAGTGCACTTCAACCAATTATCTGATTCCAAGTTTAAAGCTTTCATTCTTTATTCATACCTTTTAAAGAGGTTGATTGCTGTTGCTGATGTTGGATGTTAATCGACATACGCATATTTCATTTTTATTAGTTAATTAACTTTTGCATGCGTGTCATGACAATTGGGTTACTGTGTCTTATGAGACTTCGTGTTCGGAGAAAGTTCCTCGACTTATAGAGCCATATATACATTTTGCACACATTCTGAGTCGAGTGTTCAGAAATGGATTAGTATGGCAATTCCGGTGTAGTAAGACGCAAGCTTAAAAGAATTCTTTCTCAAGTAGATTCTTTCTTTAAATAAAAGTCTTCATGCATAAAATACCCTTGAACACAAAAGTAATTTTCTTCTAACCAATGAAGGAATTATGTTTCCTAGTAATAAGCGAGATAGAATTTTTACAATTTATAAAAATTCAAGGTTGTAATTTTGATTTGTGAACTATAGATTTTTATCATAACTTTAGGTATGGTGACAGTATGTCATCATGTTATACAATACCTTTCCGTAAAACTAGATTTCTCATGAGTGCCGAATTTCTGTTTTGAAAGTAGAACTGTTTTGTTTGCCACATATTTACTGAAAAGTGTAACATTTTAAGAATACTCTGCGAAGTACAAGTAAACAAATTGAAGGAATTTGAATCTTCTTAAAAGAGTAGCACTACATGTTATTTTAGTTCTTCAAAAATGTGTACATCATTTAAGTTTTCTGTAAACAGAATCTAGGGTAACTAATTATTCACTAAGTTTCCTTTTTAAATTTAATTTTCTTCGAAGTATTCTGACAAGGAGTGGAAATATTTCTCTAGAAAGAAAATTTTTGTGATGTTCATTTTCGTGCGCGTAAAGTTCAAAGGTGAAGTTCTTTTTGGTACAATGACGTATTACGATATGTTATATATTAGACGGACAGAGCTTGTTGGCTGGCGTTATAATCGTTGATTACTTTATTCTTCCTAAATATTTGCTTTAGGAAAAGAACTTACGTGTACTTATAAAAGGAGGGAAAGGTGAATATAAGGTATGCTTTTAAGAGTACTTTACAGAAGGTTCTATATCTTTGTATAATTCTTTGACTCTCCATTGAAGTTGAAATGTTTTGTTTGCGAAGACTTAAAGATGGTTTCGTAGCAAAGAAGTGAGTAGATTTTTTTATAATAACTGTTGAACATGTCTTAGTATGTCCTTACCGTAAACATAATATGAAACCCATGCCACTGATGTGGTTGTTTAGACTATTTGTGACTGTCGGGCATAAACTATTGTTGATTGTTAAGCTAAAGAATTTGTAGAATTACTGTAATGTAGAGTTTCATTTCGAAAGATAAATGGTAAATCATAGATGTTAGATCCCGATAAATGAAAACTCATTGGAAAAAGATTTACAAGCATTGCAATTTTTTTCTGCTTTAACCTGCAAGATTCTAACTAACATTTAGTCTGATTTTCATAAGTTTCACCGGACGAATGTTTGGGGTATGGTAGCTTAAAGTAAAGCCATGACTGTCCCCATTTTGAGAAACAGTATTAAAATTTGATGATAAAAACGGATGATGCTGTAAGAGAAAGATGCAATGTATAATTTTTAAATAAAAAAAAGTATTGTCTGTAAGTAGGGACGTACGCAGAGAGGGGTCTGGGGTCCAAACCCCCACCCCACCTTCTTCTAGAAAATCAGATTTTTTTTGATGAGATTAGTATCATTTTTGGTAAAATGATACGCATTTTACGTATATTCCACACCCAGAAAGACCTCGGACTCCCCTCCAAGGCACTCCACTCTCCCCCCCCCCCCCCACACCCACGAAACCAACTTTTCGGTACGTGCCTGTCTGTAAGTTCGTTTATCATTTATCCTATGATTCTAACTACTACGGAAATTTCTGTTGAGGATATTTATTTTAGTTGTTTCGCGAAAGACTTGGCTCAGATATAATCTATGAATTTCTAATTTCGTCATTACCACAGTACTCTTCATTGCTCGTTACTTTTTATTACAGTTGAACAATTTTTCGTAGCCGAATTTCTATAATCTGTTATTATTGTACAATCGTTCCCTGTAAAGAAGAATCTTTAAAATTAGAGTTCTTACATGTTATTTATTTATTTTTACTTTCTCGCTTTCCTAGTTACAGAAATAAACCAGTTATGATTGAACCTTATTTCAGTGGACTTTTTGTCTATCACAAGCCGTCCACTTACAAGTACATGTGTAGAATACTTGACTCAATTCCTGGAGAGGCAAAAACAGCAGGAAAGGACAAGAAGAGTGCAAAGGAAATTGCTCCTTTCACTCAGTTCTCATTCCCTCTTAAGCTGACCCGTTCTCGTAATGATTGCTTATATTTGTGTATCCTTTGTTATTGGATAGAAATATTAACACGCAGGAGCTGTGGGTAAGTTACTAAAAACAACTAAAGTAAACTACTACCAGGTAATTTTCACTTCTAATATTTATTATTGGTATCGTGCCTTACCGTATAAAATAATAAGTTACCATAAATAACGATATTCTTCAACATTACTTTGTTTATTATGTACAAAAATTGGACTACGTCTATTTGTTTATTGATTATATACACATATACTGGAATTACTTTTCGAGAGAAGTCTTTTCTCGTTTCGTCTCCAATATTCTAGTTGAAGAAAAGAAAGTTTCAAGATCGTCAACATGTTTTGTCTGACAACGGTTGTACATCTGAACCATATAGTCATGTATATATATATATATTGAGATACAAGTATATCTGGAGTTCCAGTGCTGCCACTGGACCCTGAAAGAACCTGAAAGTCCCTTTTACTTTTTAATGTCCCTTAAAGTCCCTTTTGGGCCGCGGTAGCTCATTTGGTAGAGCGCTCACCTGCGGTTGTAACACTTATTTCGGAATTTTGGTGATACAAAAAACTTTTTTGAATCTAGTTTTCATCTGTACAGCCTGTATGTCAGAGATATTATTTTTCTTTTAACCTTATTTGTCTTTTGGCAGAAATCTGTTATTACTTAGGATCCAGTTTTATTTTCAGCTGTTTGTGTAGTAATACTTTTCCTACTTTAAATGCAGAATATTTGCTATGACTCCTAAAGAAATGGCTCTCTTTTGTAGAAGGTTTGTTCTCCTTGTGTAATTCTCGTTCTCTTATCTTTTCGCTTGAACGATTTTTATTCTCCGAAGAGTAACGAGTGTCTTTAAAGAAATTACTATAAAACTCATCGTAAGATTTACAGTTGAATTTCGTTCAGCAGTATAAATCGATATCATGGGGTAGGTATGAAAGGTGATAAACCAACAGTAGCAGAAATGATTTGGGTGCTTAAATGTATTTCTCCTGATTACTATTTAGGTTCGTGCTTCGTAATTTCAGATGCATTTGCTACAATGTTCCCAGATCTGCAAATGGAAACTTTTTTCTGTGGGTAAAACAAAAGCAGCATGCATAATTACACATGGGATTGTTCCATTTTTCTGGAAATAACCATTGAAAGAGATGGAAGATATTCCATTTACTATTTGCTATGATGAAACTGTTAATAACGCTGATAAGAAGCATTGCAAACTGCTGTCAGATTTTGGGCTGAAAATTAGAATAAAGTGGTAAATATCCAGCCCTCGTGATCCAAGCGGTAACGTCGCGAGACTCGGATTGGCAGTGGGTAAGCACGCGGGTTCAAACCCCGCGGCCAACTATTCTGACTGAGGTTTTCAAGGGCTTTCCATTAGTTACATCAGGCGATTGCCGGGATAACACCTTAAGTAAGGCCCTGGCCGCTACCTTCTACGTTCTTTTCCCTATGAGCCAAAGATGCCTAAAGGCCACAAATAAAATTCAATAAGGTAGTGAACAGACATCTTGAAACGTTCTTCGTTGGTGGTGCGAAGGCATTAGATTTGGTCAGAAAGTTGAAAGCGACTATGGAGAAATCGTCTCTCGCCAGGAAAAATTTGATCATGTTAGGAATGGATGGACCAAATGTAAGTAGGAAGGTAGTTACTTATGAACAATGGGCTATTAGAAGAGAGAGAGAAAGAAAAATTACTGGACATTGGGACATGTAATAAATTTACCATCCACAACGCATGCAGAAATTGAATTGATGAACTTGGAGACAATGCTTCTGATTTCATCCTGTCCCCTTATATATTTTACTTGAAGTGGGAAGTTTTGAAGAGATACAGGATAATTAAAGGTGCCATTTTGTGAAGCATGTGCGTGTAGATGGCTTTCGATGAAGAACGCGGCTAACAGAATTCTAGAACAGTGGGTTCCTTTAGTTGAATATTTTTTAACGTTTATTTCTCAGCGGAAGAGTTTAATGATGGGCAAAGCGAACGACCAGCAAATTGCTAAACTCTTTATGAAGACCAACGATCAAAGCTAAAATAATTTTTGTTCTCTCTTGTGCAGAACTTTTTACAATATTCGCCGGAGCATTTTAGGTGTATTCACGTCTTGTACGATGAAATAAATTGTCTTCTCAGAACTTTGCTGGGAAAGATTTGTAATGTCTGGAGACATTACAGACCATAATTTTAAAGAAAGTAACCTCTTGCCTCAGATCTGGGAGAAGATAAGTGCATAGGCGAAGAAAACATATTGAAAAAGGAAAATAAGTGTTCCTGAGAGATGTTGAAAATCATTACTTGACTGCTGTTAAACACATCACAAAATCTTTGTTCCTCAAACCACTTCTGAAATTTTTTCATTGTCTGCAACCAGAAAAAAAATCAGAAGAGTGTTTTTGGTATAATAGAAATAAACAAAGCCATTCCAGTGAATGTTGATACTGATAGACTTACGATTAATGGAGATTACTTACATTTTTTAAAGTGCGAATTGATACTTTCTGACATCATCATCTAAATTGGAAGAACTCCCTAAAGAAATCAAAGTTCCCCACAGTGTTCCCATGGAGTTTACATTCTCCCAGTTGTTAGGGAAAAAAAAAATGCAATTAAGAAATCCTAAATTATATTAGGTCCTAAACATTTGTATTATTATATATCACTGAACATACTTTTTCTCGTTGGGGAGAAGGGTGACCGTTGCCTTACAAATGGAAAAAACGTCTCCCCCTTCCCCCCCAAAAAAAAAAACACTCGACACAAAGATTTTATTGTTATAAGTTACTATTTCTGACCCGTAAAAGTCCCTTAGTATGTTAAACAAATCCCTAAAGCACCCTAGTTTTCACCGATCTACACGGTGGCAGCACTGGGAGTTCCTAACAGTATTAGGGGATTCTTGCTTTTTTTTATAACCAAGGAGTTCCGTTCGGTTTCTGCTTATTCGACTTTCGCTTGGAGCAGATCACTATCATATCTTTATGCTATTTCTTTTATTTAATAATATTTTAAAACTTAGTTCAAAGCGTAGTCGAAACAAGGTATCCGAAGTGAAAATGCATGGACATGGACAGGAGCTGGTCAATTATTCTATATAGTATAAAATTTTACAAAGTAGGACAAATTTGTAGGTATGCAGAGAAGTAAGAGCCAAAGATGAACTTCAAATTCGAATAATTGAAAAGATATTAAGAAAATTGTATATGTATCATTACTTACTTGCTTACGGAAGTTCATCGCCGCAGTAACAAACGTTCGCCATGGGATTCTATCCTGAGCAAGATCAAGCTAGTTTTCATCACGAACACCTGCTTCTCGAAGATCCCTTCTAATATTATCATTCTAATATGTATTATTAATTCTTCAATTTTAAAATTAATACTTTAAAGGTCTAACTTTGCAGGATCCCAGCTAGCGCCTTGTTTGTTTGTGCATGAGTTCCGTGTTATGTAATACCTCTTCTTATGACGAACGTTTCCTGTTGTACGGTTTTTTAGGATAATTTTACAAAACGTGTACATAATAGTAAATACACTGCGGTTTGGCAGAACGCCACCGTTTTGTGGGTTAATTTAAAAAAAAAATGTGTAAGGAGGCATTCTGTACCGAACTTGAAGCACGTAGAAAAAATATATCTATGAATGAAAACAAGATTCGCTGACGAACGTATTTTATGTAGCTACACTCGAACGTCAACTAAATATGTTCTGACACGTTATAATATATTAGTTAGTTGTGGTCTGTAAAACACCATCCTGTAATTAAAGTCTGTAAGAGTAAAAATGAAATATATTTTTCCCTTAGGCGCAGATAGTGGTTATTCACATAACCAGCTAAAGTCCTGACGTATATCAGCACTATCAACTATCAATAAAACACAAATTCACAATATGTTAAGACCAAAAAATGTTCACCAAAAGAGGTAACCATGGTACTGTGCGCACCTAAATTTCTTGAAATATTGTGGAAAAATGTATTGGGATGATCAAACGTTGTCTGTCTGTTCGAATTAGCGAACATGTAAGGAGCTCCGAGAATCCTGTATCTGGCTCTGAGATCGGAACAACAACATCATATATTTTCAAAGGTGATTCATAATTCCACCAGGAACTTGAATGGTTCTGTTTCGGAGACCTACTACACGATTCAAAATTGGTCAGCATTAATAGAGCGATAGGATTACCATTGGACTGAGAACAAATTGGAACATAAACGTCTACGTTATACGAACAATAACACCCCAGAGTGCAACATAATCAAAATCCGACAAATTCCGGTCACGGAAACACTTTTATTTCAAGTTTTCAAAATGGCGGCTCCAGTAATATTTGGGCGTGAGATTTTAATTGACGTTAGTTAAAAGTATGTTTTAGGTCTTATTTTCTGAACTTATTTTGGATCTTGTAAAGCACGCCATTAGAATAATCACTGGGAAATCCAAATCCAGTTCAGGCAGGGGACTATTTAAACAGCTGAACATAATGTCTTTACCATGCGTGTATATGTATAAAGTACTGTGTCTAATATACAATAATAAAGATAGAATCAAACAAAATGATGACAAGCATGGTTATCATACGAGATAAATCAGATCTAGCTATTCCATACCACAGCACATCTAACTACGCCCGTTCATATTTGTTGTAATTTCGTTATCATATCGTATTGTATTGTTTTATTATCGCATGTATTATTGTATCTTATACTGCTTTCTGTTCAGTGTTTGTGTTTATTATGCGATACTCGTCCCCCAAAATTAGGAGCTTGAACGCCCAAAAATGGGGAACTGAAAAAATAAATGTTTGTATAGTAGCCCATATGGAGTTTACTGACTGAATATGAATTATTTTCTTCACAAAAGGATTTTAGGGATTCTAAATTTATAGCAAAAATTTTGGTCGCCGCTACAGCGGCGCCATTTTTGGTCGATAGCTTCTTTCTTATTAGTACAGTCAATCTGTACACCCTCCCTTGCAAAACGTCGGGTAGTTATGATTTTTGGATATGTTTTGTATGCTGGGGCCCTTATTGAAATACAAGTTTTCGACCTTGGCGTGCCGCCATATTGGAAAAACTTCGAAAATTTGGACTTTTTTTGTTTTTCACGTGGTATTTCTTAAACGGGTTTTACGGTAGAAGTAGTCATTTGCAGTATTAAAGAAGAGTCATTTGCTGCAATTTGAGCGCATTATGGCTTTTCTCAGTACAATAGTTTCCAAGATATACTCTTCAAAGTTTAGATTAGTTTTAAAAAACACATATAAATAAGCAGTGGCATAAAAGTTACTAATTTTTAAAACAAACGTGTTAAAATAATAGAAAAACTTAAAATTATATGAAAACATAGTAACATAAATATTTACAATTTTCGTCGCTTACAAGGACTGCGAATAATATTTTCACCTTTCACGCTCACTATAACACTTTCAAGCTGTTCCAATTTCTGAAATATCATTTGCTGCCTCCTCATCTGAACGCTCAGTCACTGGTGGAGTGACCCCATCCTCGTCAATGTCACTATCGATGACGACTTCAGGCAAATTTATGCACGACTGTCCGACGCAAAAGTTGTATATCGATGAGCAGTTAAAAGTCTTGCTTTTCTGCACCCACACGCACTGTTGCATCCTTTTCTATAATAATAATAATAATAATAAAGAAAAAAAAAAAAGCAGGGTCTGAATACTTTTGATCAATTTTCACCCAAAAATGGGTTTGGTTTCCAAACAGTTTTATTTTTGCTACAAATTTGGAATCCCTAAAATGTTTTTCTGGAGAAAATAGTTCACATTCATGTACAGTTCGAAAAATCTTTTCATTTCGTATGACCTACTCTATAAACTTGTAATTTTCAGTCGCCATTTATCGGGACTGTAGGTCCCTTATTTTGGGGAGTTATTATTATACAATTACAGTTTCTTTGGATCAAGACATGTAATACAATGCCAGATAAGTTTTTTTGGTATAAAACAGTTTTATTTTGGGAGGACATCGCTATAAATTGTATTTAGATTGTAAGGAATAAAATAAATTGGTCTACAAGGAGAAGAGGTGTGTATGTGGAGCCCACTGTCTTCCTGACTATAATGATCTAATGACACATTGGGGGAACTATTCGAGGAACATATTAGATTGGCATTTTCGGACAGATCCCGTGAACGGATTTTGTTGGATTTTGAAGGGATGCTGGTTAGCTGTGTGCAAGAATTTCTTTTGTTCCAGTTTGTTCTGAGTTTTACACCATATTTCCCTATTTCTACTGGACTACAGTACCTACTAAGGAAATTTTGGACCCCCTTCATCAATTACATACTTGAGACACGTAAACATTAACATACCACGCACCACCCTTTCACTTAAGACCCCCTCCTCCCGGTAATAGGTTATCATTTTTAATATATATATATATATATATATATATATATTAAATATTACAATTTGTACAAAGCTTGGTAACTTCATTTTTTTTTTTTCAATTTTCAGGTTTTAACATATTCTAAAAAAATTTTGGCTCAGGAGAATCGGTTTTTGGTTCACCTATTCCATTTTAAGATTCAAATATGTAATATTTTATAAGGAAAAATTTCATCGTGATATGGGGTATTTTAAAAACAACTCATTTGAAGAAAACTCTTTTTTGTAGATACAGAGTTTTGTGAAAACTCCCCTAAAATATTTATATAATATACATATTCTACAGTTTTTGTACTGTCCGCTAGACAAGTTCCAAAAACTCAGTTAGTAATTCTTTCATAATATAAGATTCCCATGTTGTGGAAACACTTAAACAACTGAATACAAATTTCCAGACCTACCACTGTCTTAGGTAATTACATGTAAACTTATTTGCACATTTCATTGTACATAGACACTCGCAAACGGCATATTTACAACTAGAAACGCATAATACATGTTCAGTTACCCTTTGTTAAGTATGCTTGCAGATGATAACAATTACAGAGAAGCTTCGGATCAGTCCAGACTACAACATTTACGAGGGCAGACCTCAGACATTAAGGTAAATTTTAATTTGTAAAACTATTACTTTCTGTTGCACTACTTTCTCTTTAAGACCTTAACTGGCGTATAGATATTGATTCACCCCACGATATACAAGTATATATATCTTTCTCCGTTGTGGCGTGCTCTCCATCGATCATTAAAGGAAGACGTTCTACTCACAGTCCATCTGCACTTAATGTAGAAAGAACAACTGGAAAGTTTGGAAGCTTCTCCGGTTCTCCTGCACCAAAGTCTGTAAGAGCTTCAGTAATTACTAAACCTTCTCAATTATCCGGGAACCTGATCTTGAAGGAAGAGAGTGAACTCCAGATGCCTGCTGAAAAATCTGTTCCTGGTTTAAGATTGGCCCCAGCAGCATTAGTAATAGAAGAATACCGATGGAAGACAAGTATGATTGGCTCTGCTATGAAAACAATGAAGGCTGTTAGCTATGCGTGTTCAGCATTGCAGCTGCCGGCAGGGTAAGTAGATTTAATCTATTTAGTGCGTGTGTGTTTCGACGTGAGTTGATATTGTGTACTAATTCGACATTATAGTACTTTAAGTTTTATTGGTATATCTAATTTTTCTGCTGCTGCTGCTTTTGATGATGATGATTATGATTAGTATTTTGCTCGGAGACATGTCTATTATCAGAAAATCCATCCATTTCCCCACTGACCTGGAAAATCTGAAAAAAAAAAGAAAAGAGAAAGAAAACTGTCAGGAAATTCAACCTACAAGTCAAGCCTTGGAAAAATCAGAGAATTTCATGATAATTTCAAAAGCCTGGAAAAGTCAGGGAATATTAAGTACGGATTTTTGCTTCTCTAAACGTGTTGTTTTAAACCTTCATTTTGTTACAGCAGGCATTTCTTGTGTAGTATGAGTTGTGGCTCTGACTTCACTTATTTGTTTTTGGAAATCGTACTAACTACGCCTTTACATGTATCTAGCGGGAAAGCGTTCAAGAAGTTTGAGAACATTATAATAGCGGGGAAAGTTTAGAACGTCCCCTAATAAAACCGCAATTTTTGTGACCAAAACAACAGTTATTTTTTTACTTATCTACTTGTGTGTTAATGTGCCTTACGTCATTTTTCAGAATTATCGCATTTTAAATCTCATTTCCAATATTATAGCAGTTCAGAAGTTCTTCCTGTGTTTAGACATATTTCATGACTGATCGTAACGGTAATAGTTTATAAAAAAAGAAATCAGTTAGACGCCTTGAACACCATATACGAATTATTATAATAAATGCGAGACAGTAAAAGTTGCTGTTTGTTTATAAAAATGTATGATTTAACAAAAGTAAAATTTGTAGTAACTCTGCAATCAGAATAGGTAAATGTTCTCTATGAAGTCTAAATAGTTCTTATTTTATGTCCGCCTATAACCACACAATCACAAAAGTGGTTTCAGATAGAGAGAGAAAGAAATAATAAATAAATAATCTATCTATATAACAGCCGGAAGGTTAATTTAAGGTAAATTTACGATAAAAAGGAAGGAAGTTACTAACAGCTTATATGTTCCATATGTGAACATACACACAGAAAATAATATGCACAGACGACTTCTATATTTCGAGCCCACTGTACTCTCATAATCATGTATAGAGGAGAAAATTACGTGCACGTGCAGAATGAACACAAGGTTGAAGAGACAGTGGCGACACGTAGTGGACGACGCACCAAGCTTGGAGAATAATTAACTGCTGTATAGCATGTAGATTTCAGGAGCTTGGAACAATTTACAACTCTTGCGTGTAAGTTCGGGAGGGAATAGGGGAAGGAAATGTGTTGAAAATGTCGAGCAAACGGGAGGTTTTATGTGTGTGTGTGTGTGGGGGGGGGGATTGGTGGACATCTCAGAATTCGTGTTAATAACCATCGCCACTTTTCCATTATTAACAAACCGGATGCCCCAATCTTCTTACACGCCGTCACACAACACCAATTATGATCTATCTTTTCTTGTTGCCATAATACACACATTGCCCCCAACGACCAGCACCTCAACACGCCGTCTGTGGGAGGGAACCTTTATTCCTGGCTTGAGCGCATAAATGAATCGTGGCCTTAACCTTCAATAACTAGACGTCCCGTTAGAAACAAACACATTTCCTTCCACAATCTCATCCCGAACTTATATACTGTACAGTTGTTAATTGTTCCCAGCTCCTGAAATCCACGCGCTATATAACATTTAATTGTTCACCAAGTTGATGCGTCGTCCGTTACGTGGTGAATTAGTCTTTTATTCAGTCTACACGTGTTTGTCTTCTACAATCAAGAATACGGTGTGAATATACCGAAATATCGAAGTGACGTGTGTATTATATTGCGAAACAAATAAGCTGTAAGTAAACTCCTTCCTTTTATCATAAATTTACCTTAAATTGCCCTTCCGGCTTTCTTTTGTGTTACTGCTAGTTATATATATACATATATAAGGTAAATTTAAGACAAATGAAGGGAAAAAATAATAAATGTAAGGATAATACTTACAGCATATAGTTTCGTATTAGATCACATATAAAAAGTCACTATATTTCGTGTATTATACGTTTTCAAGTATAGAAGAAGAAGTTCACGTGTTCACAAAGTACAAGTCTAGAAAGATAGTGTCGACACGTAACAAACAAAGCATCAAAACTGGAGAACCGTAGCGCATCGATTTCCGGAACTTGAAATAATAACTGTATAGCGTGTAAGTACAAGGTGGGATCGTGGATGGAAATGTGTTGAAAATGCAGAGGAAAAGGGGAGCTAGTAGTTATTGAAGCTTAAGGCCAGGTTTTATTTTCGCGCTCAAACCATGAATAAAGACATTCTCCCACAGACGGCGTGTTGAGGTGCTGGTCGTAGGGGATAAAATATGGATTATGGCAACCAGGAAAAATAGATCAAAGTTGGTATTGTGGGACTTAGTCATCCGGCTTGTTGATAATACAGAAATGACGATGGTTATTAATTCGAATGTTAAGAGCACAACTTGTTTTCCCCACATAAAAGGCATCACAGAACTTGCAGGTTAGGATGTATATAACATTAGAGGTGTGGCATGTACCCTTGGAATTGAGGGTGTACCGACCATTATCAGTATTGATAGTGATTGGTGGGGAAGTAATGAAAATGGAGCAGACCTTACATCTGGGTCTATGGCATGTCTGGGCGCCGGTTTGGGTTGGTGGCAAGGAGGGATTCGTACGGACCAAAATGTTCCTAAGATTAGGTGGATGTTGAAAAACTAATCTAGGTTTGGTGGGGAATATTGATCTTGTGTCGGGGTCAGATTTGAGAATGTGGAAATTAGAATGTAGGGTTTGTTTGACCTTGGTTAGTTTATAATGGAATTGGGTGATTAGCCGGTGGGTTGGATTTTTGATTGGGTTGAATGTGTGTGGATGCACGGCGGATCAGTTTGGTTACAAGGTTAGAAGGGTAGCCTCGGTTGACTAGAGCCTCCTGGAGGCGTTGGTTGTAAGTTTCAGTAGCAGAGATGGTGGAATTCAGGCGTTGTCCTCTGAGGGCAAGGGAGAAAGGAATCATTTTCTTGGTGTGGTAAGGAAGCAAACTTAAGTAGTGTAAATACTTCATATGGTTGGTGGGTTTTATGTGAACGGAAGTGGTAGGGTGTTGTTTTCTAAAGTGATGTCCACGTCAAGGAATGTGACTCTTTTGTCGAAAATAGACCAAGTGAACTGGACAACACGGAATTGGTTCAGTTGTTCTAGGAATGTCTTGAGACTGGTTTCACCATGAGTCCATAGCATCATTATATCGTCCAAGAATCTTACCCAGAGTAGAGGGGTCAAAGGTTGAGTTTGCAGGAAATCATGTTCGAGCTTGCCCATAAACAGAGCATAAGAAGGTGCCATTCTCGTACCCATGGCTGTGCCTCGGATCTGAAGGTAGTGTTTGTCGTCAAAGGTGAAGTTGTTACATGTGAGAACTAGGTTGACCAGGTTAAGAAGGAAAGCTGTGGTTGGGCTATGAGGTTAAGGAAGAATTCCATAGCTGCTAGGCCATGGGCATGAGGAATGTTGGTATATAAGGAAGTAACATCTATGGTGCAAATCAGTATGTCAGAAGGAAGAGTCCTTAATTTACGGATGATTTCTAAGAAGTGGTAGTGTCTCGTATGTAGGCAGGCAGCGCTTGAACATGTTGAAGAAAGGAGTCAACGAGAGCTGAAATGCGTTCAGTAGGGGAATTATTGCTGGGTTACCTGGTTTGTGGATCTTCGGTAATAGGTAAAAGGTTGGGGTACGTGGACTGTCCAGGATTAGGTACTTTATGGACATTTCAGAAATGCCCTTACGAGGACCATTAGCGGTAATGAAATCGGAAATTTTCTGTTTGTGGATGTAGGTTAGGCCTGTAGTGGTGGGCTTGTAGGTGTTGGGATCGAATAGTTGGCGGTAAGCCTCCTGGAGGTAGTTAGCTTTGTCTAAGACTACTGTAATGGACTCCTTGTCCGCTGGGAAGACCATTATGTCATGGTTCTCGCGTAGCGCTACAAGGGCTTTGCGTTGGTTATGGGTTAGGTTAGGTTGGTTGGCTATCTGATGTGAGAATATAAGGTAAATTTATGAGAAAAATGAAGGGAAATTAAGGAAAATATTTACAGCTTATATGTTGCATATTAGAGCATACACATGTTCACATATATACAAGACACTACGATATTTCGTCCAAACAGTTACACTTAGTCATGTGTAGAAGAGAGCGAAGTGCACGTGTTCACAAAGCACAAGATTGAAAAGACAGTGGCGACACGTAGATTTCGGGAGCTTGGAACAATTTACAACTGTACAGCGTGTCATTCTGGAAAGGGTGATATGTTTATTTTGGGGAATTTTAACTGCAAAGTGTCCGCCCTGGCACTGCCCCAAAACAGATGAAAATGGTGAAAAATTTGAGGACCTTATTAACCAGCAAAAACTAGCGGTCATCAGCAAAGGAGATTGACCATCGACGTTCCAGGGCAGGGCCGGCGTGGAGAGCAATAAGATGTAACGCTAACTAGGGGAAATTTACACAGACATATTTATGGGTGGAAAGTTAATGAAGATGTAACAACGAGCCAGCACGGCGTCATCGACTTTCAAATTGATTTCTAAAGGACGAAAATATTAACCAAGTAGAGGAAGAGAGAAACCTAAATTACAGCATTAAAAAACTTAATGTTAAAAAGTTTGAAAGAAATTTGGTACTCCCGCAAATCGAAGAGAACTGTAATGTGGATGAATTTTCAGAAATGATAGATGAAGCAACGCGAACTGCAGTTACGAAATTCTTACCCAAAAGTAGCAAAACGAAGAAGAAATGGAAAATTTTCTGGACTCAGAATTTAGAAAACCTAAAAAGGAAGTTAAAAGCCAGCAGAAGAGCTACAGGGCAGCCGGGAACCACGAGCTAAGAAATAGAAGATTGGATAAATATAGACAAATAAAACAGCAATTCGAGAAAGAACTACGTGAGAATAAGAAAAAACCTGGGACAATTTCGTGGATGAAAATGTATGTACGGATATTTGGGGCATACCCTACAAAATCGTAATGGAAAAGGTTAAAATTAAAGGAGGGATGAATACGTTGAAAAAGATAATGGAGAATTTACAAAGAACTGGAAAGAAACGATGGAATTATTATATGAAAAACTTTTCCCAGACGAGAATGAAGAAGAAGAATTAGGAACGAAGCAGAGCATGCCCCGAAGGATGAGGAAATTCAAGAAAATATAATAGTAACGAATGAAGAAGTAAACGCTGCGATCAAAAACCTGAAATCTAACAAGGCATCAAGTTCGGATAGTGTTAAAAACGAAATATATAAAACATCATTAGACGTATGGACACCATATTTAACAAGGCTGTTTAATGAGTTCATGAGGAAAGAAAAATTCCCGAACGCCTAATCATATTATTGAAGGGTGAAGATAAAGCCAGAACAAATCCAAAGTTGTAAAGGCCAGTATGCCTCTTAAACGTTATTAGTAAAATCTTTGAAAAACTAATCGTATCTAAAATAAATGAAAAAGAAATCAATCTAAAAAACTGTAAATTACAATTCGGATTCCGACAAGGGAAATCGACAGAAGACGCAATTAATATGTGGGACCATTAATAAGTTAAAGAATGAAGAATGCAGGTATGTAATGGGGATTTTCTTCGATATTTCGGGAACCTTTGACAGTGTTTGGTGGCCCTCAGTTTTGAGGGAGTTAAAAAACATCAAGGTTCATCCTGCGATTTGGAATCTAATTAGAAGTTATTTTAAGGATAGGATAATCCAGATAAACACAGCCGATGGCGCCGTGGAAAAGAAACCTCCAGAAGGATGCTCACAGGGATCAGTCTTGAGTCAAATAATTGGGATATGATATTTTAGCAATGTCTGGAGATGTTGAGCGAACTGGCACAAGTGGAGCGAGTAGTGGGCTACGCGGACGACCTGGCGGGCGTGCTCAAAGGAAATAGCAAGAACGAATTACAAACTAGAGCTAGCCACATAGTGGAAGCAATGACATCGTGGTGCAAAAAGAATAAGCTTACAGTTTCGGCAGATAAGAGAAGATATGTATTATTTAAAGGTAAGCTAAATTTCAATCTTGGACCAATCATAAAAATAAATGACAAAACAATTAGAAGAATTTAAATATTTAGGAGTTATTTTGGATGAGAAATTAAATTTCAGAACGCATGTATCAACAGTTAAAAGCAAAGCCATAAAACTGTCGCATAAAATAGTATATCTAGCTCAAGCGAATACAGAATACCGCTTAAAATAATCAGGATGTACCATGATGTCATAAGGTCCATTGTAGGGCACGCCGCCAGTGCCTGAAGCCACTGGATGGACGATGTAAGACAAGCGCAAATTATAAACCTAGTGCAGAGACAAATCAGGCTTAGGCTGACAGGAGCATACAGGACAACACCGGTGGAAGCACTCCAGATAGTGTCCGCAACTATCCCCATGCATTTGCATGTGAAGAAAATGGGAGCCACGTACTGATTAAAAAAAGGAAATGAAGATAAAATAGAAGAAATATTATTACATCAGCCAGCGGAAAATAAGACAGACATACTGAAAATCCTAATCAATGCGTGGCAAACATATTGGAACAACACACCCAAAGCGAGAAGAGTGTACAGCATGTTTCCGAACGTGGCTGAAAGGCTGGAAATGCAGATAGCGTTAGAGGGAGGATTACTGCATTTTATCACTGGTCACGGTCCCTATAGGCAGAGATTGAAAGACCTTGGCCTAGTTGAGGATAACTTGTGCCACGTCTGTAAAAGGTGGCAACCCCAGACAATATGGTATTAAGATGCCAAGAGACAGAGGAACTGGTTAGCGAGCAGAAAACTCTCTCTTGGGGAAGAGACCCGTTACCGAGGCCCTGCGAACTCCGGAACTGGTGACGGTCCTTCGAGAGACAGCGGACAAGATTTCAGCCTACCATAAAAGAAGATTTTTAGCTGGAGGGGCACGCCCTGCGGCGGGGAACCCTGACAAGAGACACTCAATAGTGTGAATGAGTGAATAGTGTGGTGGCGGGAATTGTGATTGGCACAAAAAATATATTGAAAAGCACATAAAATTAAAATAGCATAGACCACCGTTGCGGAATCCGCAACAAACTGTTAAAACGGTTAACAAGTGTTCTGCCTGTGAATGAGTGAAGTAGTGAGTGAGTGAAGTGTACAAGAAAGAAAAGAAGAAGAACGGATTCGTGCACACAAACTTTTTGGATTTACCATCGTGTCTACGGATGTGTATTGACCGATTCTCTTCTCCTTTCCAATGTAAGACAACCAGCCTAGTAGTCATAGTTCTCATATTTAATTGTAACTGAATCTAAAGATAGTATCAAATTATCTTGGGGTCGACTTGGAAATGGTAGACAATTCAAACAGTTGAATATTCAATTTAAATCAGAACATAATATTTATTCTTTATATTTGACGTGCCACCAGTTAGGGTGACTACTCGCCGTTTAGAAACAATGAAACTTTTAAACACATTATCTAAATAATATTGTAGTGACCTACGCTCAACATAAACTCCCAAATACACTCAACAAGCTTACATATCTCAAACGTACTTAGCTCACCTGAAGCTGTTATCATCGTTGGTTTAAGTTGGATGAAGGCTTGAGGCTTTAACACGGAGCACACATCTCCAAAAGCACAAAGTCTCTAAATCTGTTGATGGTCACCGAAGACTGCACTGAGTTGATAGATATCTATTATTCGTGTTCTGCTCGTACTATTAATAAGTTCGAAAATACACGATATTCATGTTCGGCATCTATGGAACTTGTATCCAAATTTGGGTCTGAAGGTTTCACCGTGCCTTCTTCGAATCCTCCAGAAACAATAATGGTTTCGTTTCCAGGAGCTTGAATAATTAGCTCCTCTGAAAGCAAGCTGACAAGGTCAGCCTTATTTTCTGGAAGTGGCAAAAGTCTTTCCCAATTATTACGTACAGGAACGTCTCTGTTTTCAACCGATCTTCTAATGGGTGTAACTCCTTTGAATCATTTCTGTCTTTTTTTCTTTTTTTCTTTTATGGATTGAGATCTATAACGGTCAAATACGATGTCCACTCTGTCGAAACTATCACCAAGATGAAGTCCATAATTTACAAAACAGTCCGCCACATCACCGAAAGTTTTGAGACTACCTGGTTTCCCCATGGTCATCAAATAAGCTAAACCATCTACTATAAGACACGAGTTACCTTCTAAAGTCACATTTGAGAAGCAGGTTGTATAACTGGTCAACATATCTGCAAGAGCTGCCGTAATATTTTTTTGCAGATTCACTACCCTACCTGTTTGATACGCCATAATTAAGCGGTGCAAAATACTTCTGTCAGTTTTTAATACAATGTTAAAATGTTGAGTTGTTTAACAGTATAAAGAGAAGCGAATGTTAGTGCTTTGGCTTTCTTCAGTGGAGAGTAGAAACTCTCATGAGAGTTTCTACTCTCATGAGAAGGATTTTCTTTCGGTAGGATTAGTATTTTTCTAACATGATCTTGACCTAATTTCTCGGCATTGAGTAATGAATCTTGAATTTCAGGTGCTGCCATGTCCATTGTTGAAAGAGCATGAAGGTCAGATTTAGATGAATCTTCCGAGAAGACATGTAACTTTCCCAATTTTTAAAAAATTCTACTTTCATCAGAATGATCTCTCATTTGTCTTGCTTTAGTCAATTCGTTTCGAGTCATTTGATCATCAAGTTCAAGAGAAAACATTTCTCTTGTCTGGGATGCTATTTGTATACGTAAATTATACGATAATAACCACCTACACAATGCTGAATATGACTTTATAATTCCAATAATGCCTCCTCCTCTTTACCCTGTTGCATTAAGCCATTCTTGGCTGTGATCTGGATCAACTTCATTGAAGCTTCCATTTCAACCTTTAACAACCCAATTTCCATGTTTAAATTCTTGAGGAAGATTATGTATCTCTTCAATATATATCACTCCCCATCTTGCGTAGTTAGTGTGGTCGTATCTGAAGAAAAATGGTAACATCTTAAATGCATATATGTATAAATCCCATATTCCATCCATTTCAGTTCTTATGAAAAGTAGAATACAAACCATGCCCATATAGTTACACCAGAAGCGGTAGTTCGGTTTATCACTTGTGAAGTCATCCAAGAATCTGGACAGTATGCTATGGAAATTCATTGTTCCTAATGAATCTATAAGACTATCAAAATCATGATCTGTTGTCTCATCCATGCAATTTAACAAGTACTGACCGAGTTCATTATCATGTTCTTGGATGTAGTTAAGAAGTTTTGGAAGGAGGAGTTGCCACAAAGCCTGCAGCGTGATTTTATGAGCTCTAACTCCTTTGGCATAATCTGTTCCCGGTAGCACATTTGTAGTTGTAGTTTGATTAAAGAGATTGCTTTCCACCAACATTTAGGACAATCCAGAATCTGACATATGCTTTCCTATTGCTTTCAAGAAGTTCATACAAATATGGAGACCTCCTAGTCGGGGAATTAATATAGTTTTGCCTTCTTCTTTCATTTCAATTCCATAAGATGCGAAAAAAGGGCTTGATCACAGTCAATATTATATATTTCTGCTCTCAAAATCGTGCATTATGTACAATTCTTTTCACAACTGTATTCAATGTATCAATGTGATGAGCTGGTTCTTGAGTAATAGGAAAGTACCCAACAGTTGATACTACATGATTATTATGGCTAAGATTAACTTTGGATTTGTATTTTGCCTCAGTATAAAGAAAGACATATCTATTGCCAGTGCCTTCAATATTTGTGGGGAGTTGTTATTTGCAATACTCCATTCTTGAATATTTTCACTGAAGAATGGATCGCTAGAGGGTCCTATAATATTGACAGGATAGATAGCTGATTTCTCATCTGTAACAGACAACGTTGTACGTTTGCTAGGTACTACATCACTAAGAATAATACTGGGCGGAGAACCACTTTGCCAAACAGCATACTGTGTTGCATGAAATGTGTTTCTTCCATCGAGTTTATGTCAATGTTGTCAGCAGTAAAATGTAAGAATTTTCCTTTAGCTATATTTGGTGGCATAACGTTTCCAATTACAGAGTCAGTTGAAGCTAATGTGCTTTCTGTTAACGCTGTATCTAATTTAAGAATGTCTTTATATCCAATTATATGACCAGCTTTGTGAAATAATTCCACTAACTGTTTGGATCTTGTAGTGTGATGTAGAGTGCTTCTAAGCCCGAAATGTTTAGGTATCCATCTTTTCCCACCACCGGCACTATAAATTACATATTGAGCAATACTAAGGACCCTAGAAAGTACGAGAGATTCTTGTGGTTGTTCCACGTAATACACATTTGATTCATTGTTTTCATCAATATCATGTTCATTTATGTTTATTTCTCCAGAACTCTCTATGAACGACTGACCACCTAAAAGAATTTGCAAGAAAACGTACAGACTATTAGGTACACATGCTACTTCATCTTCTTTTGTTACACTTGCACCATAGTATACAGGATGAGATAGTATTTTTCGATTATTTTCACTTGAATTCCCTTCTCCCCACCACCTGCAGGGACGATAGGGGGTGTCTTGCCACTAGAGTATAATTTTTCAGATTGTAGGACATATGAATATCAAGTTTGATTGAAATCGCTCCAGGTGTTCCTGAGTTAAGCTACAACATACAAATCGTTCCAGCCGTTCTAGTTCCATTAATAGCCTGTACCAAGCGCTGCAACCCCCCACCCCCACTTTTTCGTTTTTTGAAGGTTGTGGGAAGTCGTAGGCCACTATCACAATTTTGAAAAGTGAGCAGGATAGAATTAAAGTACTATGATCTGAAATGATCAGTGCTGTAAACAACTTATTTTCCGCCCATATATTTGACTGTCTGTAAATTGTGACGTCATAGGCTTGGCAGTCAAATATCTGGGCGAGAAATAAGCTGTTTACAGCATTGATCATTTCAAATCATAGAATTACTTAAATTCTATCCTGCCTACATTCCAAAATTGTGATAGTGGACTACAACTTCTTACAACTTTCAGAAAAACTAAAAAAGTGGCAGGGAGCTTAGTAAAGGCACTTATAACTTTAACTTTAATTTTGAAGGTTTCAGAGTAGAATTTCAGCTTGGTAAACAAAATATTTCAGTTCAGCATGGTCGAATTATGTTAAAAAGCCTATTTACCTGCTTTTCACCAAAAATGCTTCCTGGTCGATTAATATGCATCTTTCTGAAAATTGGCACCAGTCTATATAGATCTGCAAGTAATATACATGAATGACATGAACTGAAAATAGTATCAACGTATTATTTATATCGTAATGACCAACGTGTATTACGAACACGTGGACATTGCATAAATAATAACATACATGTTTATAGAACAAACATGTGACCATGTAAGTAAACAAGTCATTCATACGCACCGGAGCAGACGACGGTTAACTCCATAAACTAACACCAGATGAAGCAAATAACGGAAAATAGATGGAGATGGAGTCAAGTAGGAGAAACAAGAGGAGCCACCCCTACAATCACCTTTAAAAAGGACTTGCACAGAGCAAGAGGAATCACTCGTTTCCCCCGGGTGGTCAGCTTCTCTCCTTCAACCGTTCGCAGTTTGCTAAGAAACTGGAACATCCTAGTACGTAGTTCGCTAAGGAACTGGTACTATCCTGCACAGGTAGTTCGCCAAGGAACTGGTGTGTACTCTCACATATAAATCCTAACTTAACCTGTACGTACTTCGCCAAGGAACTGGTGCAACCACCTGACACGTAATTCGCTAAGGAATTGGTGTCATCCGCACACGTAGTTCGCCAAGGAACTGGTGTGTACTCTTACCTTAATATTCTCCGTACGTAGTTCGCTAAGGAACTGGTACAACTTCCCGACACGCAGTGTGCTAAGGAACTGGTGTCATCCTATTCCCCATAATCTCTAACTGATCACTCTTAAGAATAAGACATCTTTGTGATCATTTATACTCAGATAACTGTAAACTGTATTCTTCGGGACGGTAATTTTATTAACTTTGTTCTTGTATATAATTAAAGGGTTGAGGGCTATCCCGTGTATCTTTGACTTTACCAATTCAAAACTAAAGGGAACATTACGATATCATTGTTTGCTGGTCGTGCCCAGAAAACTCACTCTTTACCAATAAAATGTGAATTCTCATATCAAGCGTATCAATTGTCATACAATTGCTTCTTTACAAATTATATACTTTTCCTCATATATAAATTACAAAATGAAATTTGACTAGTTATGTACTCTGATGTTCTCATTCTTCGAGTTCCGCCCACAACCTTCCAAACCAATAAGCTCATAAGGTGGTTTGAAGAACTTAGTAGCAGATATTCACAGTTATTTACGAGTTAAGACATGCTGTTCTCACTCTTTCAATATAGTACTTGTAACTTTAAATTCCGATTTATGAGAGAACATATTTATTGCTGATCTTGACAGTAAAGAGGTTCTGATGTGTCCAACTCTGAAATGAGCTCCGAAGACTTTGCGTGTATCTTCTGACACTAATTTAACACATTGCTCAACTGCCTTAGCATGGCAAAGGAAACCTTTTATATCCCAATTTGGCACTATTTCGGATTGGATTTGTTATTTAATGTCAGCATCACTGATTTTGTAATATATGTGGAGAATTAATCAAACAAGTATCCCAGTGAATTATTTTCAGCAGAAAATTTAAGTTTAGCAGTTAAGAAGGTTCTAATTGATTTCCGCTTAGAAAGTGACTGTCTGTCTTTTAAATTTGCATATGCACAAACTCTCTCATGTGTTTCCCTTCATCTAATATCATAGCCAGAAGAAAATTTTAGGAAACACATAATTGGGTTTATTACTTGAAGTAAGCTTTCAGACAAGTACCGTGAACGTAAAATTTCTTCAAAGACGTGTTTAGGGCCGTCCATAAAACACTTGCTTTGTTTTATTTCGAACCACGTAGGCATCTAAAAACCCAAGATAAAAGTAACTAGACGGCTAAGGTTTTCGCAATGAAACAAAAAAAGTATTTTACAGATGGTCCTAAACATCTCTTTGAAACAATTGAAAGTTAACGGTACTTGCCTGAAACTTGCTTCAAGTATAATAGAGCCAAGCAACCGCAGCTCAATGGTAGAGTGTGGACTTAGAATTCGGGAGGTCCTGGGTTAAGTCCCAGCGACCTACCTTCCTGACTGAGGTTTTTCCGGACTTTCCTTAGTCACACCATGCATAGGCTGGGATGGTACCCTTTACGTTAGACTCTGGCCAATTCTTTTTCCCTTTTCTCTCCCTTATCTCAGTCTGAGCCTTAGATACATAAAGGCCATCAATAAAATTAAAGTTCCAAGTAAAAGAACCTGACATTGAACCCAATGCATTTTTACCTCATCCTAAATGTTTTCTTCCGGCTATGATATTAGATGAAGGAAAACGCATTAGAGAGTTTGTGCACAAGACAGACAGTCACTTTCTAAACGGAAATCAATTAGAACCTTCTTAACTGCTAAATTTAAATTTTCTGCTGAAAATAATTCACTGGGATACTTGTGAAATTAATACTCCACGTATATTACAGAAAATCAGTGATGATTTATTATTTTTTTCATCGACACAACAGGCCTTAATGCCTATTTATAGCGTCTGCAATAATTGTTACATTGATACATTTAATGACACAAATAATAGAACATCTATACCCTTTTTCTTGTCCAAAAAGTTTCTTTTTCTT
>JAGDQP010006116.1:0-17653 GCA_022664845.1 Lepisma saccharinum | reverse complement strand
CTCAATTTTTTTTTTTTTTTTTACAATATATTCTTTATTAATCTTTTGTACAGTTCTTCTGAATTTCCAAATATGTCCAAATTTGTACAATTCTTACCTATTGCATTATAAATAGCACTAGTTCTCCATGTAGGTGACACATTTAATACGTTTGTACGAGCTTTTCTGCAGTAGAATAGGCCACTATTTCCCTCGCGCGTTCTGAGGGATGGGACCTTAATAATTATTTTTGCAAATAATTCGGTACAGTCTATTTTATTGTGCAAAAGTCTGTACAAGAGAAGTAAGTCGTTTAATGTTCGTCTTTGATCAAGTTTCTGAAATTTAAAATTATCGATTAAATTGTTGTAAGATTCGTATTTCGGGTAGAAACCTGATGTTTGTATGTGAGAAAACGTAAAAATTTGCTTTGTACATGTTCGATCTTCTGGGAACTAGCTTTCATAGAGGTATTCCATATAAGTGAGGCATATTCAAGTTTGGACCTAACATAGGAATAGTAAAGAGTTTTCAAAGTGCTATCATTTGCAAATTCTTTGGTTGTCCTAACAAGAAATCCTAGGTTTCTATATGCATCATTGGTTATATTTACCACATGTGGCGAAAAGGTTAGTTTATGTAACACCTAAATCTTTAATTTTTTAAGCTTATTCCATTGATTGAGTAAGTGAAATCGTAAGTTTTTTCCCGTCTGCTATAGGTCATGGCTTTACACTTACCAATATTTATTTCAAGTCTATTCCTAGAACACCATTTCAGTATACTGGACAAATCCTGTTGAAGCAGTAGACAGTCATCCAAGGACTTTACATTGACAAATATTTTTAAGTCGTCTGCAAACAACAGCTTACGAGAATTTTGAATATGATGACATTAAATCACAAATCCAATCCGAAATAGTGCCAAATTGGGATATAAAAGGTTTCCTTTGCCATGCTAAGGCAGTTGAGCAATGTGTTAAATTAGTGTCAGAAGATACACGCAAAGTCTTCGGAGCTCATTTCAGAGTTGGACACATCAGAACCTCTTTACTGTCAAGATCAGCAATAAATATGTTCTCTCATAAATCGGAATTTAAAGTTACAAGTACTATATTGAAAGAGTGAGAACAGCATGTCTTAACTCGTAAATAACTGTGAATATCTGCTACTAAGTTCTTCAAACCACCTTATGAGCTTATTGGTTTGGAAGGTTGTGGGCGGAACTCGAAGAATGAGAACATCAGAGTACATAACTAGTCAAATTTCATTTTGTAATTTATATATGAGGAAAAGTATATAATTTGTAAAGAAGCAATTGTATGACAATTGATTCACTTGATATGAAATTCACATTTTATTGGTAAAAAGTGAGTTTTTTGGTTGCAAAGCACGAACAGTAAACAATGATATAAAAATTGCATTGATACTTATTTTTGTTTATGCCGTTATTGTATATTACTTCCAAATCTATAGATAACACTTGGTTCAAAGTATGTTTGATATTTTTTTTTTCAAAAGACGAAAGAAGCTCAATTTTCAAAATTTTCCTAAGTTTCAAAGACGATAGGTGGCTGTAGGATTTTAACCATTTTTTTCTTAATACCATGGGCCGCTTTTCTGCACTATAATGCGCCGAAAAAGACAGATATTTTCCTTGAACCACCGTATTCTATAATAAAACTCCAATATACTGTTTAGAAGTATTTCATTTTACGATGTCGCAATTTTGGGAGTTGCAACATGAGAGTTTTCATGACGTTACTTGAGCTACGTTTTATTGTTTTCTTTGAAGACATGTTACGTACACAATTACCTTTGTAAATTATTCGGTTTTGAATTTTATTCTAAAATTGGTAGCACTTCCTCACTACAACTTGCTGGGTTTTACAAGTCGAAATACATTACTAAAAGATAGTTCCCTTTAAGTCTCTTATCCAAAGGTCTATCTATCCCAGTCGCTCCATGAGTAGAATTAAAAATCTGTCCGGGAATCCGGTCATGAAAAGGTAGTAACACTATTAGGGGGGGGGGGGTGTGGGTGCTATTTTGTATATATATATATATATATATATATATATATAGGATGATTCACAAAATCCGTAACAGGCCCTTAACTCAGCCCCAAATGCACAGAAATCTTTTGAACAAAAAATGTTAATACCAAAGTGCATGTGCCCAATCACGTGGTATGCTTCTGAAGTCAGGGGCGTCTCGGGAATAGCTCTGCAGGGGGACAACTTCAAAATTTTAAATGGCAACAGGGGTTGATTTTGCCCCCATTGAAACAATTGCTAAATTTTGAACAACTTTTAGAGGAAGCAGTTTGGTAGCTCATACCCTTTGACATCTAGAAGAACTAATTGGTGGTCAAAATTAACATGGTGTAAAGGGTATTCGCGACTTTTGGATGTTGTGACTCAAAAAGAAAAGCAAATAAAGGTTCCAAACTAAAGTGAAATACTAAATGGGATATGCGAATTAAAAGGTTGAAGAATTAGAAAACAGGGGCGTCCCGGGAATACTGTTACGGGGGGGGGGGGGGACAACTTCAAAATTTTAAATAGAAACAATGTTTGATTTTGCTTTCTTTGAAACAAACGTTACATTTTGAACAACTTCAGAGGAAACATTGTTTAATATCTAGTAACGTTTGGAAATTACAGAAGTTAATTGGTATGTCAACAGTAAACTTACCAAATAGCTGTTGTATCTGATAACTTTTTAAGACAATTTCCTCTGAAAGTTGTTCAAGATTTCATGTTTGTTTCAAAAAAAGCAAAATCAACCTTTGTTTCTATTTAAAATTTTGATGTTGCCCCTCTCCCGTAACAATATTCCCGGGACGCCTCTGTTTTTCGAATTTTGACCCTTTTATTTCGCGAATCCCATTTAGTATTTCAGTTTAGTTTGGAACCTTTATTTGCTTTTATTTTTGAGTTACAGCATCCAAAAGTCGCGAATACCCTTTACACCATGTTAATTTGGACCACCAATTAGTTCTTCTAGCTGCCAAAGGGGGCAAAATCACCCCCTGTTGCCATCACCACATATCGAACTTCGTTTCCTCTAAAAATTGTTCAAAATTTAGCGATTGTTTCAATGGGGCCAAAGTCACCCACTGTTGCCATTTTAAAATTTGAAGTTGCCCCCCGTAGATTTATTCCCGAGACGCCCCTGATTTCAGAAGCATCACCGCGTGATTCGGCACTGTGGTATTAACATTTTTTGTTTCAAAGGTTTCTGTGCACTAGGAGCTAAGTTAACTTTAAGGCTCTGTTACTTATTTCGTGAATCACAGGGGCGTCTCGGGAATTTCAAAATCAACTTCAAAATTTTAAATGGCAAGGGGTTGATTTAAATTTTAAATGGCAAAACATGAGCCTGAAGAAAACCAAACAGCAGCTCATGATAGGGAAAAAGCAAATAATTGCAGTAAAGAGACCAGACGGGACCGTAACATGAAATAAGGAAGAAATTGTAAAAATATTTGAAAATTTCTACATAGAATTGTACTACTCCAAAGAAGAACATGGAAATGAAGATTCACAAGAAAATGATGTAGAAGTCCTAGACTAATTAAAGAAGTGGATAAAGTACTTCGAGGGATGAAGAACGGAAAATCGCCAGAAGAAAATAGACTCACAGCAGAGATGTGTAAATGGGGAGGTGAAAAGATGAAAGAGGAATTTGCTAAATTTTTCTCGATGTGCCTGAGGAAGAGAGAAATACCGTCAAGTTGGAATAATGCTATTATTATTTTATTGTACAAGAAAGGGGACAAAGAACGCGTCGAAAACTACAGACCAATTAGTTTACTTTCAGTTCTGTACAAAATGTTAACCAAAGTTACTTTGAATCGTATTTAACGAGACTTAGATTTTACCCAGGGAAGGGAACAAGCCGGATTTCGTCGTGGATTTAGCACAATGGACCACATACAAGCATTGAATGAAGTTATGGAAAGGACTAATAAATATGAACTTCCACTATGTTTGGGATTCATAGATTTTGAAAAAGTTGTCGATTCTGTCTCCTTGGTAGTAGTACTTAAATCACATGAACATCAAGGCATCGAAAGTGCATGCTTCACGTTACTGTGAAACATTTACTCGACTGCTACATCTGTCAGACTACATCAAGAAAGTGAAAAAATTAAAGTTGGAAAAGGGGTAAGGCAAGGAGATTCAATTTCTCCAAAACTGTATTCTGCGGTCCTGTAGAGTGTGTTCCAAAATTTAAACTGGGATGAAGTTGGAATTAAAATTAACGACGAATATCTTCTTCACCTACGATTTGCTGATGATATAGTCCTGTTTGCTTCAAGTGCAGAAGAACTAAAAACCAGAATGGAAGAACTGAGTAATGAGAGTTCGAAAATTGGCCTTAAAATTTAGAAAATGTATTAAAACTCTTCCATACTCTTGCTGTCCGGGGCTCCCGCATCTGTTCCTCTGATGATCTGCTCCAAAATTATTTCAGTACCCTCTCCTCAGCTCTCACTGACCGCAAACAACTGAACCGTGCGCGAAATCACTACAACTCCAACCGACCTTCTCGCGAAGCTCCCTCCACTCCCAATCTTCTCACCCAGTATCACCCCAGCCTTCAGTCCCTGCAAAAGCTCCTCAAACTGGGGCACCCTATACCCACTGCGTCACCTGAAACTGAAAAGAGTTTTCCAGTGATGCAACCAAAATAATCTACCGCAGACCTCCGAATCTTAACACGCTTCTCACCAGAACTGGACCGATCCCCCCCCCCCCCCCCCAACATGACAAGTGTAAAAGACCCCGCTGCAGAACCTGTCCTATTTTTTATCCCAGTCTGACCTTCGTACATCCTGTCACTCACAAGACGTACTCTTTCCGACAGTCCGGCAGTTGCATACCATCCAACCTCATTTAACTCCTACGCTGTAACCTATGTTCCGCTTTCTAAGTTGGCGAAACCCAAACTCCTCTTACATTCTTTATCAACAACCATCGCTACTCCTCCAAATCACAACTACCGCACCTCCCCATAGCACACTTCTCATCACGGCTGCACCTTTTAGGAAACCTTTCGAGTCAGCATCTTGAAAATCCTGAACCCTGACTCACGTGCCACAGTTAGAAAGAGATGGGAGCAGACGTACATCTCCATCCTTTCCGCCAACCATGAACCCGATCTCAAACTGCCTGTAATTCTCTGCAGCGCAGTTTCTTCTCCCATTTTCTGTTCTTTCTCTAGTTGCACTGTTGTATTTTTCTGTATTGTTTCTTTGTTCTCTCTTTCACCTTCATCTTCCCTATTATTATTATTTTATTATTAATATTTTTTTCTTATTATTTCCCATCCCCTCTGATTCTTTATCCTCTTTTTTATTTAGGAAGCCCCTTTACTACTCCTAGTAACCTCCGCTCTTTCTTCTCCATTTGGTGTTTTTCTCCGACACACATCTAGTGACTTCCATAAGTCCCTAGAAGTCATAAGCCATCCCGCCTTAACCCTGGTCCCGCTCCAATCGCTTTTCTTGTGTGTTTGTGAAGTTCCTCTACACCTGTCTTGATATTCCAAAATGTAGTACCTTTTTTCTACCGTTTGTACCATCTTATATATAAGATGGTAATAAAGGTAGAAAAAAGGATACTTACTTGTATGGAAACCAGGACAGGTGTACAGGTACTTCACGCACACACAAAACATAAGCGGTTACGTTTCGCAAAAGTATTTCCAACTGGTAGGAGAGAAAATGGACAGAGCGGACAGGTACGGTACTGGTGTTAAGGGTACGCCATTATGCCAAACTGGATTATTTTATTGAATTATATAATAATAATAAAAAAAAATCAGCCATATTCGATCCACTACTGGATGAAGCCTCTTCCCGGAGGGAGGAGTTGGTCTACTGCTCCCACGCTAACCAGACGTGTTGGGAGAGGAGAGCCTAAGCTCTCACTGTGATCGCCACTATCTTTTATTCATAGCAGCTCCCCAATTGCATCGCGATGTTGGGTGGGCACCGTTCCAGACCCACACGCCTTGGGAAAAATTATTGGCTGCGCCGGGAATCGAACCCGGGACCCGTCAATCTGTAGTCAGCATCGCTAACCAATAGACCAATGGGGTGAGCTTGATAAACTTTGGTAAACTTTATTTTTATATGGGCCAGTTTAGTAACTTTGGACTTCGGCCGTCACGATTTGCCTTTAGCTGTTAAGTGTTAAAATCCACACCCATGCCGGGACTCGAACCCGGGACCGTTGAGCCGATAGCCTACCGCCGCAGACCGCTCGACCACCCGGCCGGCCGGGGCGGGCTTGAATTATATATTCACAGGGTTTAACTTAATATGTGGGACAAACTTCGCGGACGAATTTTTGACACCAGAACAATGAAAAAAGTTCATTTAAACATGGGGCCGATACCGCTTCGTTTTCGAAATACAAGGTTTCCAACTTGGGACAAAAAATTTACTCCTGTAATGGTAAATACAAAGAATATTTCGCCATAAATCAGAAAAGATGCATTAAAATAAAATTTAATTTTTGGAAGGTGATATGCAACAATTCAGTGGATATTAGGAGTTAAAAAAAAAAAAAGATCCCAATAGTCTATCAATATTGCCAACCTATATTAATTTCAAATGTCACGACGTCAGTTTATTGGATATATGGTATCCTCTAGTGATGGTAAACATAATATGTGAAGCACAGAATGTAGTGTTGCAAGCTGTTAGTTTAATATGACGTTAAACGTTGAAAAAGGACATGTGGGTTACTTCTCGTACATTGTGCACAGTTTGCAACACTATGGTTATCATCACTAAAGGATACCATATATCCAATAAACTGACGTAGTGCCATTTGAAAAAAAAAAAATAATAAACGATATACCAGGTTGGCAACACTGACGACCCAATAGGATATATTTTTTTTTTTAACTCTTAATATCCACTGAATTTTTGCACATCACCTTCCGAAAATTAAATTTTATTTTAATGAATCGTTTCTGATTTATGGGTATATATTCTTACTATTGACAGGAGTCAATTTACACCCCAATTGGAAACCTTGTATCTCGAAACGAAGCGAAATCCACTCTATGTTTATATGGACTTTTTTTTTTTTTTTCGTTGTTTTGGTGTCAGGAATTCGTCAGGGAAGTCTCCCACATATTAAGATACATCCTGTGTATAAAGAATAGGTCAAATTTGACGTCATGAATTAAATTGTATTGGGCTGTTGCGAATGAAATGACCGCTTTGACGCCTGGTGGGAAATGCACCTCAGCAACACAACACGGGGATCGGCTGAGGTCACGCGACTAACGTCACAAGCTCTGTATACGTCCAGCAAACAGTCTGAGATACCCAGACAGTCAGGAGGCAGTGTATTGTTCAACAGGGTCGTTTTAAAGTGCACCTTGGAGAATACACAATTGCAAGTGCTACTGGGGTATTCTGCACAAAAAAAACAAAGAAAGAAAGAAAAAAACAGTGCATTTGGGACAGGAAAGGCAAGTTAACGTACCATTCGCTGGTGGTTTGTCAGATTTCGTTCCGGTGACACACCATTGCATAATGAGCCCCGTGGGCACCGACCAACATCATGTTTGGATGAGCTGCTCAGCAATACCGTGGAAGCGGACCCTCGGAAAAGTGTCTGTGCCATTGCAGACGAACCAGGCATACACCATATCACTGTCAGTCGGCGGCTTCGTGCGATCCGTAAGGTCAAAAAAAAGGACACATGGGTGCCACATGAGTTGACACCGGCCTATGGTGGGAGTAATCCATCATGTCTTTCTTAGGCGAGGTGAAACCATCACTGGAGATCGTTACAGTGCCGAACTCGTGAAATGCACCACAAACTTGTCCGCAAACATGCAGCAATCGTCAACAGACTTGGCGTACTCATGTAGCATGACAATGCCCGCCTACACGTCGCGCAAAGAACGGTCTAGGCTCTCCATGAGTTGCAGTATGAAACCCTTCCTCACCCGTCGTATTCCCCCGATCTCTCTTCCACTGACTACCACCTCTTCCGGCATCTCTATCACTTCTTGGCAGGATAGACCTTTCCTGATAATCGGTGCAACATACAGTTGAAGATTTCTTCGCATTGCAGACTCCAGACTTCTTTCGCCACGGAATACAATCGTTAGCTGAGCGATGGCAACAGTCTGTGGATACAGACGGCGACTACTTTGATTAATCAGGTAATGCAGTTTTAATTTTTTTGGCCATTGGACATGACGCACCTGGGACGGACATTTCATTCGCACCAACCCAATACTTACATTGCATCCTAAGGGAAATCACGAGTACAAATTCACACCTAACACAAAGATAAATCTCTAGATAAGTCGTCCTTAGTGGAGTAAGAAAGTAAGTCCACTGAATACACGAAATTCACTGAATGACTGGGAGAGACAGAAAAGAAGATGGAACACGTTCACATCAAAAGTAATTTACAGCATTCCGCGCATGCGCAAGTACTATTGGGAGGTGGATTTTAGTAAAGGGTTTTGCTGTGTTGAAAGTTGGTATGGGTACAATAAATAATAATAATTATTATTATTATTTAAAAAAATAGGAGTCTGTAAAGGAAACGCAGTCGGGAAAGTGGGATTTAGCATTGGAGAGAGAGTCAGAGAAAGTGGGTTCAGTTTAGGAACGCAGATATATATTGAAAAGATATATATCTGCGCAGCTATGTATATATTGAAAAGTAAGTAACAGTAAGAAATTATTCTTTAGCTTTCGCACTTTTGTCGTGCTATTAACGAAGATATTTCAATTACAGTCGCCATGTTTTTCGAATATGGATGAGGATTGGAACAGCGTATGTAATCCAAATGGTATCAGATGAACCTTTTATAGTTGGGAATCGTGAAAGAATTCAAGAGTTTATGGCTGACGAATGTGAAGCTTTATTAGAATGTGGAGGTATAATTAAAATGTAAACCTAACCTAACATTACATTCACGGTATATACCAGGGTGAGTCATATGTTCGTAGCGTTGAGTCATATGACGATACCAGGCTGCAGGCTTTGAAGCAAAGAACTCAGTAATGCCAGTTGTCACATCATCCACGGAATAGAATTGTCTGCCCCGCAGGAAGTGTGCCATGGAACGAAACAGATGAAAATCAGATGGCACAAGGACGGGACTGTAGGGGGTGTGTGGTAAAATGTCCACGCCATCCATGTCCGCAATGTGCTGGCGGACTCTTCTTGACCTGTGGCATGGAGCGTTATCAAATTGGAGGAGAAGTCGCTTTCGGTTCACCAGTGCTGGATAACGACGGCGCACAATGTCGTATACCCGTTGCAGCTGTTCAGCATACCATGTCCCATCTACGGAACGACCATGTGGAACGAGCTCCCAGTGCACCGGACCTTCGAAATTCCACCACACACACAGCATTGTCATCTCTTCAAACCACCCTCTTTGAACCACTGGCTGCGCCTCGGTACCTGGTCGAAGCCATTGTTTCCCAGTGTCAGGATAACGAAGAAAGATCCACTTTTCATCATTCGTGATGATCCGCCGCCAAAACCTGTCGTCAGTTGGGTTTCGAAGCAGTTCTTCACACAGGGTCACACGTTATTGAGCTTGAGCGGAAGTCAGATCATGGGGAACCATTCTCGGTTGCCTGAAGCGAAACCCAAGTTGATGTAGATGACAAACGACACTGGTTTGTGATATCTGGACCTCATCTGCCAGCTGACGGGTACTGATTCCTGGGTTTCCTTCAACAACGTTCAGGAGGGCATCGATATCCGTCGTCACAGGGCGTCCACTCTTGGGCTTGTCATCGAGACTGGTGTCACCAGTCCGAAAACGTTGAAACCACTTTCTAGCTGTGGACAGTACCTTCACCTTCTACGGCACAAATTTCCTTGGCTGCTGCTGCTGCATTCAACCCCTTTTTCCAGTAATGGCGCAGAAGCACACGACATACAAGTTTCTCCTCAGCCATTGTCCTGCCAACTGTGTATTCAACGCGTAGTTCCTCCCACACACCGTTAGCGCTGTGATCAGACAGACACGTGACACGCTTTCTTCCACCACCACCTTCACCTGTTCTACACGTTGCACATGGTTTTCCGACATCGAGTGGGCGGGCCACCCAACGCTACGAACATACGACTCACCCTGGTATATATATATATAAGGTAGTTGAAATTGTAGAATTTAATAGTATATAATATTTAATTTGTAAAAGGTAGAAAACCAAATAGACTTTGTTTGTAGGTCTAAATATATCTCACTGATGAAACTTTATTTCGTAATTCTTCGAACCCAGTGTCAGGCTTGTCAAAACACCTTCACACTGGAAACCACCGTACTGAATCATCTCGTAATCTGTATAAAGCTAAGTCAATCCTCAACAGAACAGTAAAGGAAACATGGTACATCATAGAAAAATGTATTCCTTAACACAGATAAGGGGATCCTACAAATCCTGGATACCGATCCTTCAGTCAACTCTCGATAATTCGAATTTCTGTTGTTTTCTGTACGGGACGTTCAACCTCTGTAACTCCAAACCGTTTGCTAGAGAACCTCTGCAAGTCGAAGTTACAGTATAAGTCGGAAGTTTAGTCGGGTAAATTTTTGTAAGCTGGAGTTTAGTGATTTGAACTATCTGAGCCAAACCAATTCGTTGACGACAATCGTCATCCTATTGTCATTTTTGTAAAACACTTTTCAACGGTTAGAACGGCCGTGAGGCGTCAGCTGCCACTGTTAGTGCTGTGTGTGTTGCATCGTAATCAGCACGAAGTTAAGTAAAATCCCGGAAGCGTAATGTTACCCAATAAAGAGGATCAGTCAAACCACTTTTGCAACTACTGGTAGTGTTAGGGTCTATCTGGTCTTCCAAAATTAGCTCTTTTGTCACAAAGACTTGTTATGACCAACGTACAGGCAGTGGTGACGTTATAATCCTAGCAGGCCTGCTTTTGAACCCTCACAAATCGTAAAATGGGCCATGAAAAGTTCAATAGTAAGTGCACATTGCTTTAATACATTCATCTTCTTTTAAGGCACTATATTTACTTATTACTTTGTATTTTGAATCCTGATCGGTATCCTAAGGGTCATTGCAAGTTCGTTTTTGGGGCCTACTGCCATGAAGGGTATTAAAGTCCATTGAAAGGTGTTTTGGGGACTCATGAGCCGCAACGCCCACTATTACGAGAGCACTTTGATTATTAGTTGGTGCGCCCTTTGGTTTCCCGGATAGGCCCTTTGGTTACCGGTCCGCCCCTGTGTGAGTGCAATGCTTGTTAAAATCCACAAACATCCATGTTCCAGGCAGGATTCGAATCCACGACCTTGGAGACGCTGGCCTAACACTTCAGACCACAAAACTACCTTGGACGGGATGCAGTTAAGTATTTCATAAGATGACGAAGCAAAAATGTAGGATTTTTACTATAGAAAAGAAACATTAGAGAGTTCCGTTCCCCTATGTCTCGATGTTCCATATTATACCTCTCTATAACGCGAAACTCGCTAAGTAGCAGTATTCGAAAACTCGAATTTTGTCTTTTCCCCTTCAGATTCTAGTTTCTCGAGATTCTACTGTGTTACATCTCAAGTCCTAGAATTTTACGCACCAACAAATATTGGACAAAATGGATACAGTTTATAATTGTTTGAAACTTTACCATCTTAAACCACTTAGAAAGTATTTTCATATATCGAAAAACGTACTGCTCCCTAAAGTTTATACATATTTTCATCTGATAATTTCGATATTTATTTAAACATAAACATAGTTCAAACTTAAAACAATAGTGTGTTCTCTCAAACTTTTTGCTTTTCTTCATAGTTCTTTGTGGAGACTGCTGTAACATAAAGCTTTTCTTCATTGTTCTCTTCTGTGGAGACTGCTGTAATATAAAAATATACCAAAACTGTTCGTTAGACTTCGCAAATAAATCTGTAAATGTTTATAGCAGGTCTTAGGATTGCCAGGATACAACAAAACAAAACGTGATTATTTTTTAACAACTATGTTTATCATTCACTGACGAAACGTTTCCTTCTATTCTTTCCACACTGAAAACATTTGGTACAGATTTTTATGATGTACTTTTACGTTGTACTACTATAATCAAAATAGGGTAAAAAATAAAATCAGTAATTTTCATTTTCCCTTTAGCACGAAAACTAAAAGGTAGCTAGAGTATTATAATCACTAGAATAAAATGAATTTCCGTACTCTAGTACCAAAGATTGCTGCGTGTGTGTTATAACTAAATTACTCTATAGCTCCAGATCCTACTCGCTTCACCTTTCAGACATACAAGGTGAATGCCAGCAATGTATTTTGAATTACTGCAAAAACTATTACCTTTCCCCTTGATTCTTGCAAAGGCAGTGTTACGAAATTAAAGGTGAGGAAAATCTTGTAGCCTAAATTCCAGGAATCTGACGTTTCTACACCATTTCACTCAACAACGAAATGCCATTAAAAGTGCTTTAATGATCATTATTAAGAGTAATGTTCTTAAGGTTTGTTCTTAACGAATAAATCTTCTAAATTAATAAAATAATTATTTTGTAACAGTTCTATCTATATTTTACATCACTACAATAAAATGCCATTTAACGGCACCTCGGTATAGCGCACGGAATCAGATATATCGCGGGTATCCTGATGTTTTTACGATCTTATTTCAAGATCCAGTTTTCTTCAATTCATTATATCGTTTTGATTGTACCGTATGTTTACCCTTGCTTTCCTCATGTTGCAGAATGTATGTAACTGGTAACTGTAAGTGTAATACGTAATTTAATTTGAATATAGTTGTGATTATGTCAAGAAATGTCTTTTACTGTCCAGTACATATTCAGTTGAAAAATTGTCATCATACCGCGGATAAGTTATACGAATTTCTCCCCCGACATTCGCGGTTTAACGGGACTTTACTGTATGTATATTTTCAACTATTTTAGATTCTTTATTAATATTTCCTATATGCAGAGAAACACTGGAAAACTAGCTTTAATATTCAGATTTCTTTCCTCATGAAGTATTACCAATATTAGTAAAGATAACGTGTTGTTTAACGGGTTAGAGTTATTACTCTAACGTCACTTCAGATTTGCCGACCTCGGTAGCTGTTTTGGCTAGGGCGCTAGGCCGCCGTTCATGAGGTTGGGGTTAGAATCCTTCCTGGGGCATGGCTGTTTGCAGATTTTAAGGTCATTACATTCATATCAATAGTTACTAAAATTGCCCATATAAAATAAAGTTTTTAACGTCGCTTTAAACTTTGATTGGCAAAGAGTATAGATGATATCCTATTTCTTTCAAGTATAGGGTTACCACATGAAAACTGAAAGGAAGGCCAGGAAGACTCAAAAACAAGGAAATTAAAAATATTAATATATATCGGATAACTAACGTAATCTTTCTACGATCGTACTGACCCTTTATGGTAAACGATGCAGAAATACTTACAAGGGAACGATCACAGATGTCACACACGGATTTGGGAAGTCCTTAATGACTGTGTTTGTTGTGCGAGTTACAGCTGCCAAGATGACCTCTAACTAAGTTACAAGTTGTAAACTTTTTAACAAATTTTGCGCCAGAGTTCGAAAATTCAGCCAAAAGATCAGCTGAAACATTTGTAATTGAATTCTGACCACTTAAATGTTAATCTGGTGATTTTAGTTAAAAGTTGTTAGTTGGCTTTCTTGGTCATTTAGCCGTAACTTAAATTAGATACTCGTGGTCTAAATATTGTTTTTACTTTAGTTGCTTCATATTATTTTTTCATGAGTTAAAATATTATTGTAATAACTTTAACTAATTGCATATTATCATTAGTGCACACTTGCTTTGTTTCGTGTAAATAAGAGATTTCTGATAAATAAACCATCAGGTGATTGGACAATGGTATAGGCGCCTCAGTGCGGTACACTCTGGAAACATTGCGATTACAATGGATGAAATACCATAAAGGTTTAACTTTTTCTTATGTCTGACTTACAAGTTATGAGGGTGGTTATAAAATCAACCTTTCAGCGTTTTGAATGGAATTAAAAATGTTTTAAGGGGCATATTTCAGTGGCTGGGGCATTTTTTGGGATTTCATCGCAAAATCTGTGTAGAAGTTTAGAAACTGATGTCTTTCTTGAGAGTTATTTTCGGAAAAATTCGTTTTTGTACATTTCAGATTCAGAGAGAATGAGCGATGGGAAATCTTGTAAGTTCGAAGGGTCTATATCGAATAGTTTAAATAAACTATTATGCAGAGTTTAAATGAACTATTTTCATCTTTTGTTTCTTATTTGGTCCACTATGGCTCAATGGTAGAGCGCTCACCTCTGGTACTAGAGATCGTCGGTTCGATCCCTGCTCATGTCATGTGAGCTTTGTGATGGACAAACACCGTGTGCGTGGGTTTTCTCGGGGTTTCTTCCGTTTCCTCCCACTTTCTTCATTCCACCAGTTCATCTTATCATCATCCATCCGGCCTGAGCCAAAGTTTCCTAAAGGTCTTACGAATTTTACGTCATCGGTTCTAGATATGAAGTCCTTAAAATTTAAACATAAATTAAGAAACATTTGACACCAGGTTTCGTTCACCTTTACGATTCTGTGTGCGTAGGGCCCAACCTTAAGTCACTTCCCGCAGACCAACCAAAACACTAAATATACCGGACGACAATTGACGACCTCTCCTGAAACTCCCTCACTAATGTTAAAGTAGGTGCATAAACACCTGTCGCCAATATTTAATAAAAGATGCTTAAGTGAAATAATTTAGAACTTTACGCCATGTCGTAGAAAGAAGATGAGAAAACTTCACAATTAATGAATCATTCTCAGAGTATGAGCATGCCTACATAATACTGACTTCCTCAATGTTGCTATGTCGACTAGATTCAAAGTAACTTACTTTATGGAAATATCATCTCATCAATTCCCATTAAAGAAAAAAAGTTTTCATAGTAGATAACAGTCACAACCGGAATTACATTTTTGAAATTAATTTTTATTATGTATAAAAACTACTTCTGAACAACCTTACCAGATTCAAATGTTTATTACGAACTGGGAAATATATCGTTATATGTATAAACATGATATAAAGTGGCTCTTCATTTTATTACAAAACAAGACTTTCAATATTTAACATAAAAGATTCATTAAATTCTTTTATAATGGCAGCCAAAAGATTAAAAATAGTTCATATTCAAACATAGAATTTAACTTCAGTTCTCTGAACAAGCTGAAAAACATGAGGTTGCATACTTCTTTGAAACGAAGTACCATTTATAAGTAAGGAGAATTAAAATGAAAGAATTGCGTATAATCAAACGTAAGTGTTGGTGACATATAACAAAGTTCTCCCCAAGGAACATTGTAAGTTGCCTACGAAAAATTAGTTTCATATTTGAGACAATTGTAAAAGTAAAATAAGAACAAATATGTAATGACAAGGGCAGTATAACAAAATTTCCAGTGGTTATAAAAGGCTGAAAGAGTTAAGACAGTTGCCCTAAAGTACAACTTAAAGCAACATCGCCACGCAAATAAAATTTTATACTCTTTTGGGTATTAACAAAACAAGACTCAACCTAACATGACAGTTTCCAAGGACGAAAACAGTTATTTAGTCAAGCTAATTAATAACAAGTTGGTCCAATAATAATAATAATAATAATAATAAAAAGTAACAGTATGCATTAATTTCGAACATTATTTGCTAGGCCGCGTAACGATTAATACCGAACACTCCAGTCAGGAGGCAGAAAGGAAAGAAAGAAACTAGTACAAGGCTCTACCAGAAACATGAAAAGGAAAACCGAAAGTACAGTAAAATCGTCAACCTAAACTCGATATCTCAAATAATTTCTAACCAACATCAACACAATAATCACTCAAAACTAATGGCGTTTAATTCAGCTAAATAGTCTATAGTCATGTCATCTTATTATCTCATAGTGGAGCAGGATGCAGATCACAACCTAATATTCCACATGAAGGTTAGGGAGAAAGCCAGGTTATCTCCCAGAAACGAAGTTTAACCCCGTGTCAAACATGCACATCAAAGCCATAATAAATTAATGAATAAATAAATAAATAGATTAAAGACAATAAATTACTCTGTCTCTATAAATCAAACTATTAATTCATTAAAAACAAAATATGGATATAATTATATTGAGATCTTGTATCTATACTTAATTTAATTAAAACAGGCTTACATACACTTAACTTTATTGCAAGCGTTGCAGTTTCAGTGTTGTTACGATATCTTCCTCAGGCGAAACACTAACAATTCATAAAAAGCACCAAGAAGGACAAGAGATAGTTTCCATGTCATCCGCAAATCACGTCCCAGAATTTTACTTTCCAATATAATCAAATTTTAACCAATCACAAACCTTCGCTCACAGGTTACACCCCCTAGTCAACTAGAACGCTATAACAAACTTGTTTCAGAAACAACATTACAAGGCTACAGAACAGTCCCTATTTTCTGGAATACTTTCTCTGCTCTTCTCTTCCCATTCCTCGTTTATATTCAACCCACCATTCCAATTCATCGCTTTATCTCTCGTTTCCCTAATTCTCCTCGTTTCTTTCGACTTCATAACCAACAACCTTTCCACTTGTTCTAGTGCCTCCGCCCCTTCCCAGTCTATATCATGCGCCTCTTCCTGTACATGTTTGTAAATAGCATTTCTGTCTCTTTAATCTGACGTCATTTTTGTGTTGTTTAAGCCTCTCCTATATACACTGCCTCACAATTCATACACGGAACACTGTATACCGCTCCTCTTTGTTCCTTACCCTTTAGAGAACCTTTCTGTTTGTTTCTCAGTAAGTCCAAGACCATCTTCTCTCCTTTCCTATACGTTTTCACTCCTACCTTTTCCAACAGTCGCTTGATTTTCTCGGTAATTCTTCCCCCATTTTCTATCCCAAAACACTTTTTTTTTCACGTTCTTTTTCTTCTTCTGATCATTCTTCTGTCATCCTCACTATATCCATTCTTCTTTAATTGTTCGCAAAAGCTTTCCACAACTCTCTTCTTTTGATCTTCTTCCGTGTTAATCTCCTCTGTTCTTTCCTCCATGTTCCTTATAAAATTTTCTTTAGTTATTTTATCAACGTTACTTTCTTGTGGCAAAAACTCCTGCTTCACATTTTTCTGAAACCGTGAAGTTACAAATCTCCCGTCTTTCGTTTTCTCTATCCTGATATCCAAGAAATTTAATACTTTGTTTTTCTCCATCTCACTTTCCAAACACCCCTTTGCCATTAGCCGAAGAAAGGTGTTGTGTGTAATATAGAGAGGTGACATAAACTGTTAGTGAAGTTGCAAAAAAAGATTATATACAGTATATGAAACGAGATCAGGAAGATAAAAGAAGAGATAGGTAGGCTTAGAAAAATGAGTGAGAAGTTTAAGGGAGAGATAGAAGACTGTTTGAGTGTTTTACCAGGGAGATGACCTTGGTAGCATTAGGGAAATGGGAAGAGGTGTTAAGAGATAAAGTGAGATGCAGGTTTAAGGAAAAGGGGAAGAAGCTTGGTTGGCAGGAAGAAGAAGGAAGGCAAGTGGACTATAGAAGAGTGGTAGTGTTAAGTGGAGCTGAGATAAAGAAGGAGGAGGAAAAAATTTAAGATACAAGTTCAAAAACACTGA
>JAGDQP010006115.1:57766-74291 GCA_022664845.1 Lepisma saccharinum | reverse complement strand
GAAGAGTTTCATGGGTTTTGTATATCGAAATATTTTTCTTACACACTGAAAAAGAAATAATTTCTTCGGATATTGATAACTTTTCTTCTTTCTCATTGTGAGTGCTATAAGTGCCTTTAGCTTATATTAATATTAGCTTATTTTCCGCCCGTTGTTGCGTAGTACTGAGGTTTTTCGCCCCCTTACCCCACCCCTGCGAGATGTCGAATGGTAAAACTAACAAATAACACTTTTTCAAGTGGACACTCAGATCTAGAAGAGATATACATATTTAAAATCACCTTAAAAAATGTGTAAAATATTAGGTGCCATTGACCAGTGCTTGAAGAGAAATTGGCGGGAAAAGTTGTGAATAACATTGTTTTTCGTACACTATTTATGAATATCTGGCGCTAATTTACACTCAATGCCGCGCATTACAGTGACAGACAGTCAAATGACACTGATAGCTGCACTACTCATAATCAGCAGAGACCCACACTGGTACACTTCGCATCAAAAAAATTGCGACAGCGAACGCCGTGCAGCTAGGCAACCCAAATGGCACCTTCTTATCCCATAATCGTGTCTGGTAAACAGACCCCCTGTTTCCCTTTCCTTCGTCTCGCCCATACTAAAATCAGCAAACATCAAGAGCACGTTTTTGTTTTTCAAAATAGACATATATTAGTATCGATAAAATGAAAGAATAAAAGCGAGACGAATCAATATGCATAAGTTCATGCAGGGAGAAATTTAAACACACAGTGAAACATTGAAACCGATGAAGGTCTGTTAGACAGAGGCAGAGATATGAGAGAGAGAGAGAGAGAGAGAAAGAGAGAGAGAAGAAGAAGAAGAAGAAGTAAAGATAAAAATATGGAATTTGAACATAGTGAAAAGATTAAGTTCAGTTCCCACACAATAGAGTTCGCTTCCCACAAATCTAACAGCAAGATAGAAGTGACTTTTGGACTTTATATTTGTTCATCGCTCTTTGAATATATAAAGGGTTCTTCAAAAATTCATTAAGTCACTTTCAAAATGGAAACCAAACTTGGTGGTCAGATTAAATACTCATGATTTTCCAGTGAAACTCCAGAGTTTTGAGACACATTTAGGATAATGTCAAAAGTGTAACACACATGCTTTTTTTTTGCGCGGGGTTCGGTTGCAAATTCGGTGAAGCTTATTAAATATACTGGTTCGGAATACTTTGTAATCAGGAATTCCGCCAGGATTTGTTGATTGGGGTGTGTAAAGTCAAAATTGGGAGGGTGGACTAGAGTTTTGCACGGTTTCTACCAAAAACTTCGGGGTGGTCTCCAGAATCGATAGCCCCACAGGGACCGGGGTCTGGCGGAATCACTGATTGTAACAAACCCAGTAGATACCATAGGCCATACCTTCTATTCCAGACTACGAGTGCAAAGTGAACATAAAAAGAAAATGAATGAATGATAATTTTTCTGCTTAATTTCTATCAGAAAGAACCAAGATTATAATTCCAAACTGTATCAAAATGAAAAGTTACAAATGTTCAAAAGCAAAATTAGCATGTTCCTTATAGGCATAGTAAACTTTACATGTTCCACATTGCAAACGTGAAAAGAAGAAACACATGTAATAATATGTTGGCAAATTAGAGCATGGAAACGAATTTCGTGCCAAACGAATATAAAAAGAATTCTTCTCTTGAAATGGCTAAAAAAAGGGGGGCGTTTGCTACTCATGTCTTAAAATTTGTCAGTTCTGGACATGCCACTATATATTCCACCTATTGCGAATATAACGTTCTAATAATTACAACACTAATGAACTAGTGTTTATAACAATTCGCACAGATGGAATAAACACGGCAGAGCTGAAAAGGTTACCGACTGATTCGATGTAGATTTGATGACCCGGAAGATGAAGGAGAGATTTTAATTATTTCATTGCGTTTGAACAGTGTTTATTTCAGGGGTGACCAGGATCGGAGATGTTACCCCGAGCACACGAAAAATACGACGTCAAAATTTCCAGTTAAATAGATGTTCCAGACCGGGTCAATCGGGTTGCGCCTTCATTTTTGAAATCACTGTGTAACGTTGCATTAAATGCTGCAAAATTACAGAACCAGTTACTCTCAATTATCAAGTGTCCAATGTTTCGTAAGTATTGGCATCCTACAATCTTCGACCAACGCATTTCGAATCCTCCAATACCATTTCTGTATGTGCTTCAGGAGTATCCTACGAGTCAAGGAAGTTGGAAGGTAGAGCATCTTTTGCTTATACGTGAAGTCAGTACACTTCCAGAGTACACACATATATTTTCTTTCCTCTTCTCTTCTCCTCATCTTTCTTCCCCTCCTCCTGCAGCCTGACCCCCCACTCTACAGACCCACCCACCCCAAATCAGGTCATGCAATTGCATGACCTGCCTATATGGCGTGGGCGCCTCTGTTCGTGTCACTGCTCTGCTTGGTTCCTACTTTCGCATTGAAATCCCCCATTACAATTTTGTAATGGGATTTGCTACTATCCAAAATCTTCTGTATCTCCTCGTATAGCTCTTCAGCTTCCTCCTCCGGGTGTGAGATTGTTGGAGCATACACTTGTATAATTTCCATACTGTATCTGTTGTTTATCTTTACTACTACCCATGCGATTCTATCTGAATTTCTTTCAATTTCTGTGATCCGTGTCTTCAGGTCCTTATTAATTATAAAGCCAACGCCTGTAGGTTTTCCGTTTTCTGTTCCTTTGAAGTAGAACGTGTGCCCTGCCGGTAGTTCCAACTGTTCTTCATTCTTCCTCCACACTTCTGATAGTCCTATGATGTCCCACTTAATCCTCTTAAGTTCATTCTGCAATTCTTCTAATTTGTCCTCTCCTGCAAGTGGCTGACAGGTGAGAGTCGCCACGTATAGGTCCGTTCGAGTTGCCGTGTTGGTGTCCTGGCAGTCTACAGTACAAACCTGGGCATTTTGACCCTCTGACTTCTTGCAGGACTGACCGCTGCCGTTGCCAGCTGCATTCCGTCCTCCAGGCAATGAGTACCTCCGAGGCTGTTTCCTTACTTGTACCATCATGTGTAAAGAAAGGAAGGGTGCTGACATTTGACTCACCACGCTGTCAGCTAATGCGGGTTGGTGAACAGCCCATCCATGTTCGTTCGCCAAGCAGTTGGTGGGTACTAACAGGCCGCACGACGTGAAGGTATGGATTAGACATTAGGCTAGGCGTCTACCCCGGTCGGGTCTCCTCGCAGTTAGTGGCAGAAGCCTTTTTGGGCGACAGTCCCGGTTTGCGGTTCTGTGTGTGTTTGGGAGAGAGAAATGGTGTATATGTGTATGTGATATGTACGTATCGGTATCATATGTTCAGTGTGGAGTGTAATGTTTTGAGTTCTCTTTCTAATGCAAGTAGAAAGAGAACACTGGGAGCGAAAAAGGAATACTCAAAATATTTTCCGAGGTATTTTAGTGTCTTAAGATGGTATCATAGCAAAATATTATAAACCATAGTATCATAGTTCACACAGTGTAAATGTATCTTTGTTTTATATATATAACTGGTGGAATTGGCATTATGTTAAAAACTAGTGTAAAATATGTTTATAGCATGAAAATAAAGTGATATCTATTCTATACTATTGTATATTTTAAATTAAAATCTATCTATTAGTCCGGCGGTTAGGGGGTTGGACGCTGCATTTTATGATTAAAAGGTCCCATTTTGCACACCTCTTCCTTGACTCCCCGTGAATGATTTCCGAAGGGGAGCCAACGAAAATTTCGTGGCGGAGGGGGAGGGGAGGGGGTCAAAATAGCGGCCGTGGCCACTTTTTCAAACGGCTCTACCTCCTCTATCCATTGTCCGATTTTAATTTTCTTTTTTTATTTGAAAGGTCTGAGCTTGTACTAAAATTTAGTACTCTTTCTTATTTTACATAAATATAACGGTAACTCGTATAAACATAAAAATATTAAAAAATCATTTTTTTCTTCATTTCATTTTTATTATAACTTTTCAGGACCTCAAAATTCGCAATTTTGTCTCGAATAAAAGAGAAACAACATTTATTAAGCTTTAATTTGATACCATTTATAACACTTTTCGTATGTGGATATGTATATAATCGCCGTTAAACAAATTCAAGTGCGATGGTGCGGCTCATTTTCTGACTAGTGTTACCTCACAGCTTTGGGACTAAATGTACTTAAAGAACATAAAAGATCTTCCAACATTGTGTTTTGTCTATAACAGTAATTACCCTTAAACTACAGGCGTAACTTGGATGAGGGGGGCAATTACCCCCATAAGTTCCAGCAGTGTCATTGATTACAATATTAATAATGAAAGACGAACGAAGCAATCTATATCATTCCCCATTTCCCCTTAATAAGTATTCAGCATGTCAATGTTTTTAGGTGATCACAAATCAATTAAAATGAAAATAATGATTTCCAATGCAAGATTTCAAGAGTTGTTTAATGGTAGCATAATAGAGCACATTTAAAAAGAGCACAAATATAAGTACAATGATATCACTGTTTCTTTATAAGAGCAATCCATACTTATAACTGTCATGAATACCTATTAACTATCATGAATACCTGATCGATCTTTTACAAAACGTCATTTACAACACATATTAACAGTTATGAAGAAATAAAGAACCCAAAAAATAAATGAAGAAAGTATTAAAAACAGCTCATTCGCAATATCCTCCACAGTAGCAAAGCGGTGTACAGGTCAATGAAGACGACCTGCTTTTGCATCGATTCTCGGAGCATGTCTTACAACCGATTTTAACCAACTACAAACGGCTCTCTCCCGCAATGGGGATCGTGGTCCACTGTTGGGTTATCTTGTCTTCATTTTCCTTCCAACCCTACGAAGCTGGTTGGGGAAGGTCCTGAAAGGGTTTTAAACATTGAGACCAAATCATGGACTGATAAGATGCTCTGCGAACATGCTGAATCAGTGCGTCTTGTGTAGATGGTATTGAGTCAATCGTTCTACTTTTCTTAATAAATAAAAACTTCCTTACTGCATTCACGGTATCTAGATCGGATGACTTATCGTATAATAGCACAACGTACTTCTCTAATGAAGGAATCGCCTCATCTATTTACCCGTCGGCCAATGCAAGAAAAGTTCCACTCACTTCTGGTACCGCGTTCCAAACTTCCCATGCTGTTTTCTTACCTCTTCCGTAAAAAGATGAGGTGGTATCACATCCTGTAAATGCGTGGAACATCGGAAGTGAAACCGCTTTTGATGGTCCCAGTGACTGAGATATTTATCTTACGTTTATGTACCAGAAATAAACAAACAACACTTGCTTCAATCGTTTACAATGTTTAAGTCAGAAGAGCGTACATAGGAAAATGATATTTCATGAAGGTGTAAGAGTGCATTTAAACAAACAAATTCTCGCGCTCAGAGAAGTGATAACTCACCAAGAGCAACAGCTTAAATGGCCCTACTTATAGATATAACAATCTTTTCTTGGGAGGACCAGTGATTGTGTGTGGAGAGCCTATATTATTAGCAGTTTTGGTACTCAATACCTGGTCTTTATTATACAGTAGATAAGAAGTTATTCCTGTGAATGTTGTGAAATTGATATACCGACAGCCAATGTCCATCCCAATGCCGACGGGATCACGTTTGATAAGTTACATACTTCGCAAAACATCCTTTACAATATCAAAAATTAAATCTCGTAGTTACCGAAAGTTTTGCCCAACTCCAAAGGCAATGAGCACTTCTTCCAGTGCCAAATTTTCAAAAACGCTGATCTCCAAAACCACCACATCTGTGTCCACAATATGGATGAGGATCTTTCGGTAACCACAGTGGACAGCGTCTGCCAGATGAAACATCATCCGCGTGTCCGCTTCCTCTTGGTTATACGGGTTTAAACAATTCATGTCAGATCTAGTACCCGTAGTCAGTGCTGACTCTCCTTTAGTGGTATAAATTTCTTTGTTTAGTTCTCTGATCTCCATCAACTTCGGGACGATTAAGTGAAAAAGCTGTCGCTTATTGTCATTTGATCGCAGAAACTGAGGGAAGTTCTTGTTAATTCGAGCATTCGGTGAGACGCGATATTTACTACTACTTCCTCTGGATTCTCTTGTCATTTCTTTTGAGGAGTTATGAAAAAATTCGTCCCAAACCACATCAATTCGTTTCGTTCTTGCAAGCTGCTTCCTGAAGTATTCAACAACATGGCCTTCGATATATTCTTCAAAAGTTTTGGCTGATCCTCAAGGAATCATATGAATAATAGCTGCTCCATCGAAAAATCTTTACGCCTACTGTAGGTTCTTGAAAAATATCTTCGTTTTGGAGTACTTCAAGGCAATTAAGCAAATTTTATTTGTGATTAAAATGTATCGACTCTCCTACTAAAAGTGACGGAGGGTACAACTCATTTTCATGTTTAAAGAATTCGTCCAAGTCGCCTGATCTATATTGGCATGCAATGTAAAGGCAACTAAATAATACACAGTCATTTTTAAGGCTGGTGCACTTTTCAGCAACACCTGTTTGCCTCTTCTGTTGCTTTTTGTATACGAGAAACCTATTGCATTTCAAAGGGTCAGTAACTTTCCTGTCTTTATTCTTTAATCGTTCCTCAACAAATCTTGTTAACTGCACTTTCCATCATTTGTAGGGTGGAAACTCCTTTAGATTGTACTATTTCTTTGTTATCAACCCGGTAAAGATCTCCTGTTGTTTTCATAAAAGGATTACCAGCATCTTCGAAAGTCGTTTTTAACGACTGAACATGTTTCTAAAAATTTTCAGTGAATGTTTTGGATGCTTCGTGATGTTTTGTATTGTCATCTCTGCATTTAAAAGCCAATTCAGTGTCTTCTACGTATTTGCATATTTCCGGCGATGCTACAAGAAACCTCCGTAATGTTTCCGGGCTTTCTGTCAGTCCAATAATTCCTCCTCTCCTGTGAGCGTGGCATTAATTTGATCGTAAGTTTGGTCCAGAACCATTGCTGAAAAAGCTCGTTGACTTTTCCTTGCAACAAAGGCATCTCGTAAGAAAGCTGCCATCAAGTCGGGATGCAAGGTATCAAGACAGAGTAGGTTACAAAACTGAGCTGTAAGCCACCGAGCATAGAGCACGTGGTGAAATGTAAAGAACTATGGAATTATGTTCGTAATAGACTTCACGTACAAATCAAGGTTTGCTTCACGTATAGCTCTAACAAATGTGAGCACAGTCAACTCCAGTGTCAAAATAGTGTCCCAGAATCGGAACTGCGGCTGTTTCACGGCGAGGTTCTTTCCACATTTTGTCAACCGATGAGTTCACTCCTTCAGAAGTTTCCATGTATGCTTCCTTTTGTAAAGCTGTTAGAACAGCAGCAGTTACTTCGTGGGCGTGACGGGACCTCTTGATATGTACAACGCGAAGCGCGGATTCGGCTTTGCCTTTACTTGCAATTTCTGCTTGGATCAACATCTCCACCTACCCACTGTCTTTCAAAAGATGGCCTAAACTCACATGGCACTTGCTCAATGTGCAGCCCACCTAGCATTAGTAAAAAATTCTTTTCTCCTAGGGAACTATTTGGAAGGGCGTACTGAGTCTGTTTACATATAGTATAGAATGGCTGGTCGAGAACAAGAACTGGTGTTTGTTTTTCATTCAGATGTCTTACAATAACTTCCACAGCTTTCATCGAATGCAGCATCATAACAGGTGAATAAGACGGTTCTGCAAACAATGGTAAAACTGCAATATTTGTTGTTGGTCGATTTGGCAGCCGCTGAAATGATTCATGATAGGATGCCCAATTTAGATGCTCCCCAGATTCAGATTTGACTTGATCTTCCCAAGGCATGTCCAATGAAAGTGCATCTTCTGAAATAGTAGGAATCAGAAGCTGCTCATGTGCAAAAGAAGATAATCCATTTAAAGTTAGCAAACTTGGTGGAATGTTCGTGGGAAGAGAATGAACTTTCCTCGGCTTTGGTATGTCTTTGGCAGCATCAATATTTGTAAGAACCCGAGGAGTTCCAACGTCTTCATGAGCTGGATGCTGTATTATCGAAATGGCTGTCCCATGGAATGAATCGATTGCCGTCGAGGAGGTTGAATTATGGTCAATGTTGTCACAACAGGCGGTAGTAAAAACATTGAACTTCAATGAAGCAGGGCAGACAATGTTCTCTCTTTCGTACAATCGACAAACTATTGGCTACATTAGTAGATAAAACTCTTAAACGATCATACGAGATCGAAAGTTCCAAAATATGCATCGTATCCACCAAGTCTCGTTTTCTGGTTTGGCCACGTATCTTAAAGGCAACGTAAGTAGGCAGTGACATTTTCCTTTTTTGATCATGTCGTGAGGGTCCTGTTGAAGTTGGCTACGTCTTGCTCTCTTCACTGCATTAAAAATTAGAAGTTGAGAAATTGTAACTACTGGCTGCTTTCGATTCGAAGTTTCAGCATCTATTTTTATACCTTCACACTTCCTTCCACACATTGTTGTTAGCAATTTGATATCATTGTTAGTAAATTGATTGCAAGGTTAACTAATAATAATACAACAGATTTCATAATTGAGTTTGCACATTAGAATGCGAACAACGACATCGAAATGCATTATTTAGGCCTAATCAAGACAATTAACAGAAAAACGGGAACATCCAGCTAAAAGTAAATTTTTCGGGAACATCATCCTGATTTATTAACGGCATCAAATTAAAGCTTAATAAATGTTGTTTCTCTTTTATTCGAGACAAAATTGCGAATTTTGAGGTCCTGAAAAGTTATAATAAAAATGAAATGAAGAAAAATATGATTTTTTAAATATTTTTATGTTTATACGAGCTACCGTTATATTTACGTAAAATAAGAAAGAGTACTAAATTTTAGTACAAGCTCAGACCTTTCAAATAAAAAAAGAAAATTAAAATCGGACAATGGATAGAGGAGGTAGAGCCGTTTGAAAAAGTGGCCACGGCCGCCATTTTGACCCCCTCCCCTCCCCCTCCGCCACGAAATTTTCGTTGGCCCCCTTCGGAAATCATTCACGGGGAGTCAAGGAAGAGGTGTGCAAAATGGGACCTTTTAATCATAAAATGCAGCGTTCACTAAAATTTTGGCTCTTAACCACCGGACTATATGTATTTGTACGTATGATGATGAAAATACGATATCGTTATATGTAAATAAGTATCAATACCCAAAATATCTATGCATTACGTAAGTGACCGATAAGTATAACAACATAGTTGTATATTCCAAACTAGATATTTATTGTGCATTATAGCCCAAGATACTTATATCTAATTGTCACAAAGACTCTTTGGTGCACGAAGCAACTTATATACATATCTAATCCTTGAACTTTGCGATTATAATAAACTTCACTTTTGATGTGACTTACTGATTGGCATTTGGCAACATTGGTGCTCACAGGAAACTTGAAATGCCTCTGATTTTATGCAAATTTCCTTAGATTTCAGGTTTTTTGGCACAAAATTACCTACTTTAATGTAGTCTTGCTCCTCTGAAAAATCTTGCCTTCTGGGAAAAATCCTACGAGCGCCCATGATTGGCAATGTATTGATAAAATCATAGCAGCTACAAAGCCTTGTCCTTGTGTCAGCTCTAGTTTTCTTAAGGGGATTTAATTGAATGGCGTAGAGTGTCGGCGATTAAAGGATAAAATTGCAGGGGCAAGAGGTAAAAGTGAGTGGGGGGGGGGAAAGAAGGAAAAACTTCATATTGCCATATAAAATCATATAGATTTAAAGATCAATTCAAAATAGTGGCCGGGTAATAGCCCCTTGCCCCCTAACCGCAGCCCACGATCGTAGATATTTCTATACTAAATTAGATTTAACAAAAGTCATCACCTTTGAAGCTATTCCAATTAACTACTAAAATCTTCCGTTAGCTTCTTCCGCTGATTTTTCACCGCTAAAATAACATTTAAAACGTGCAAAGTTAGCGCGAAAACTGTTAAATACCCATACTAAAACACTCATTTAACAAAATGACGCTACTGTAAAAATAAATAAACAGGTAATTTTAAAATCCACCTAGAATATAAATAGAATTTAAACTGAGAGCTAAGCAAATTTTGTTTTTATTTTACATATAAAATCATGGCGGTTAAATATAGACAAAATATGTTATTGCTTGAAAGTGAAAACCCAAGCCACTGTGATTTTCATTTAGGTATAAAATTATGGTGGGCAAAAAAATGCTTGAAAATGAAATACCAAACCATTTTGTTTTTATGCAGGTATAAAATCATAGGGGGGGGGGGATATGTACTTTCCCCCCCACCAAAAATCATGTGGGGCAACTTCCCCCCGGCGCCTACGCCCCTGTATGGGTCGTATATAGTCTACTAATTTATCGTGAGTTGACATATTTATACCTTAAAATATTATGTACGTACATTAACAAGAGGGTTTATAACACTGCTATGAATATCTGAATGTGTAATACATAAATAACAACTCTACGAGCTCTTTTAAATTATGTCTGCCTACATCACTATTATAATTACCCATATTATAATAGTTCGCTTCACCCTAATACTTATTTGCTCGTGAGCTTGGTCCAGAGCCATTGCTGAATAAGAACGTTGAATTTTCCTTGCAACAAAGGCACCTCGTAAGAAAGCTGCCGTCACGTCGGGATGCAAGGTATCAAGGCAGAGTAGGTCACAAAAATGAACTGTAAGCTACCGAGCATAGTGCACGTGGTCCAATGCAAAGAACCATGGAATTATGTTCATAATAGACTGCACGTACAAGTCAAAGTTTGCTTCACGTATAGCTCTAACAAATGTGAGCACAGTCAACTCCAGTGTCATTGTCAAAATCAACTCAACTCAACTCCATTAAAACAGTATTTAATTTTCATCACCAAAACACTGTACAGTACCGTTGTCATGAAACAGTGCGAAAATGACGACAAAATCAATACTATGTTGCCGCCAGAAACAACCGTCACTTTACAAATATACAGCACAACGAAAATTACAGTATCTCAAATACATATGACACAACGTAAACTACGTGAATTGTTTTCTTTTGAAAATGAAAAAAAAAAAAAAAATCCACAACAATAATCAACTTCCTTCCACACATTGTTGTTAGCAATTTGATATAATTGTTAGTAAATTGACTGCAAGGTTAACTAATAATAATAAAAGAGATTTCATAATTGAGTTTGCACATTAGAATGCGAACGACATCGACGTGCATTATTTAGGCCTAATCAAGACAATTATCAGAAAAACGGGAACATCCAGCTAAAAGTAAATGTTTCGGGAACATCATCCTGATTTATTAACGGTATCAAATTAAAGCTTAATAAATGTTGTTTCTCTTTTATTCGAGACAAAATTGCGAATTTTGAGGTCCTGAAAAGTTATAATAAAAATGAAATGAAGAAAAATATGATTTTTTAAATATTTTTATGTTTATACGAGTTACCGTTATATTTACGTAAAATAAGAAAGAGTACTAAATTTTAGTACAAGCTAAGATCTTTCAAATAAAAAAAGAAAATTAAAATCGGACAATGGATAGAGGAGGTAGAGCCGTTTGAAAAAGTGGCCGCGGCCGCCATTTTGACCCGCTCCGCCACGAAATTTTCGTTGGCCCCCCTTTGGAAATCATTCACGGGGAGTCAAGGAAGAGGTGTGCAAACTGGGACCTTTTAATCATAAAATGCAGCGTTCACTAAAATTTTGGCTCTTAACCACCGGTCTATACAATCATGTTTCACTAGTAACAAATATAACAGACTCGAAATACCTTCAAATTCAGATTCATCCTCAAACTTATTTCATCTACTCCTAGCATTAATATATAAGAAACTGAGATATTTCAACTTTGAGTAAGATAAATAAAAACGTATATAAGATTCGATAGAATTAAAACTAATTTATTTTGAATTAATAATTGAACAATATTTTCTGTATAGTTCATAAATAGCTGTTAATTGCATAAATGCATATCAAGAAAGTTTCATAAAGATATTACATTTTTCCTTTTAACGGGGTCTTCTACTTCTCTCAGAGCTAGAAAGTTTACTATTGGTGCTTATGGACAGAAAATTGATACCGAATATCTTCATTTTCTAAGGAACTGGATATCTTTAATAGAAAAGAAAAGTTTTGAAGCATTCTTCAGAAGTTTATGCACGGGTTGAAATACTTAGGACGTACATTTGTTTCCTAGTTTTTCAGAAATAAATGATTAAAAAATAAATAAAATTATTTTGTTTTCTCTAAATTACAATATGACTAACTTTGCAACCAATTACGCTAGAAAGATCAACTTTTTTTTGTTTTATTCCTTGTGAACAAACGATTCTAATAATTTTAATTGCAAACATATCCGATACACCAATAAAAAAATAGTATTTTTATATAGCTATTCTAGTCCGCCTCTAAAAGGTTTGATGAGGGTAAGCCACGCCCCACTCTAGGCCTGGCAGTGGAAGGGGTGGGAAGTTGGAGAAGCGAATGTCTGAATAACTATGTGTGTACCGCTTGAATGAAACAGGTTCTCGACCGGTTTCCTGGGGGAAAATGGCTAATTCTGTAGAGTTTGTGTTCTTCCTCAATGATTCTATACTAAGAGGGTGGACGTGGTGAGTGGAGAAATATTGCCTTTCCCTGCCTCTGCTGCCCCATTGAAGTTATTATTTTAGTATAATGCAATATATTGTTTCGACTTTCCTGATCGTGTATTGTCTCCACTCATTTTATACCTCTTCTGTATTTTTTGCTCTATTTATCACATAAAGCAGATTTGTGTAGTACTGTAACAAAAGCATTACTTACAGCTGTAAAATATAATTTCTAATCTTACAGCAAACTTGCGTTTGCTCCATATATCATAGTTCAGTAGTAGCTATTTATCCCAGAGCTATTATTAACAAGTATAATATTTACATTGCACTGTGAATACTAACGAGCAATCTTCCCAAACAGCTAATTCAATCATCATTCGGAAAAACGTTATAGTCTACTCCAGGGGGTCTCCAACCTTTTTTGGCAGCTGGACAAATTGACTAATCAGGAAGAGAGCGAGGGCCGCATTATAAAGGATCAACTCAATAGTAATATACAAATTTTCATTTAGTAATTATATTGCAAATTGTATTAGTAACAACAAATATAATACAAAATAACGTTTTAACGTTAGATTAACGTTTTTCAGTACTTTTCGACCTACGTACTATTTGGTCGTTGGCCGCTAGCCTTATCGTTAGCGATAACGTTGGCCCTAAAAGCGAAGTTCAACGTAGAGCAAACTACATGGTAATTCCAATGTACATGTGGCCCAATGTTAGCCCAACTTATTTTTCAGTTGTATGCACTCAAAATAGTACCAAGTTATATACTGAGGAAATTTACTATTTTAGGAAACCGAATTATGCATATTTTTACAGTAGTTTTAGAAAAAAAAAACTGGACCTTGATTACATTATACCTTTATTCAATGACATGTTTGACTCTCTCGTCTTGATTTATAATCCGTTGTGATTTATTATTTAGCTACTACACTACGGAGCAACACTTTAATCCTAATAATACGTCAATTATGCACTTCATGAATTCACACAGGGTGACCTAAGGCCCAAACATACAGTTCTTGCCCTGGCCCAAAAATACAGTTCTTGCTCTGGCCCAGTTGGGAAAAAAATAATTACAGTAAGCCCAGGCCCAACAAGAGCACGAGAAGTTCTGGCAATTTATGGCCCGAGCCAGTGCAGACCTCTAATATACAAGTCTAGCATTCTTATTAAATTGATTAATGATCAAAACATGATTCATCAAAACCATTATTATTTACATTTTCAAAACATTGAAAAGTGACAAGAGACAAGAAACAATAATGAGTAAATACATAAAATTGACTTCATAAAATTTTTCAGGTATGTGCTGTTTTCTAAAGCAGCATGTTTACATTCGCGTCGGCACCTGTTGTAGAAGCTGAATAAAGAGGGGTTTGTGTAGTCCCCTCCCTTCTTTTTTCCCTCGGACTAAAAGCGAAGACAAGGGCGGGACGCGGCTGGCTTACTCTCATCAAACCTTTGACAGGTGGACTGGAATAGCTATGTAAAAATACTATTTTTTTATTGGTGTATCAGATATGATTGCAATTAAAATTATTAGAATCGTTTCTTCACACAAGGAATAAAACAAAAAAAAGTTGGTCTTTCTAGCGTAAGTGGTTGCAAAGTTAGACATATTGTAATTTGGAAAAAAAATAATAATTTTATTTATTTTTTAATAATTTATTTCTGAAAAACTAGGAGACAAATGTACGTTCTAAGTATTTCAACCCGTGCATAAACTTCTTATAATACTCCAAAACTTTTCTTTTCTATTAAAGATATCCAGTTCCTTAGAAAATGAAGATATTCGGTATCAATTTTCTGTCCATAAGCACCAATAGTAAACTTTCTAGCTCTGGCAGAAGTAGAAGACCGTCTTGTTCTTTGCGCCATCTTCATTTCTTTACGCATACTGCCATTGAATCATCATCTTTTCTCACATACAATCTTTAACCGAAACACATTTAATATTTGGACAAGGTTCCACGAAGGAAGAGGGAATGTTTTCTTATGCAATATCTAATAATGAGTCAAATGCTCATTAATATAGATTCCTTCTTACAGGCTTTGCATCACAAACACCTACTTCACGAGGTTCCCTTCTAATATTTTTTCCCCAACGATGTCTCTGTCTTCCCAACGGTCTCTTTCCTCCCGGATTTCCAACCAAGATGGAATATAATCTTAGTCTTTTCCCCCATTCGAGCTACCTGACCTGCCCGTCCATCTTAATCGTCGCAATTTCATTATTCTTACAACATCGGATCAGTTATACCAGAAAGGAGGGAAATATTCCGTCTATTTTCCTTCTCTCTGGTCATACAGTCCGTGAAGTTCTTCATTATGCAGTCTCTTGTCTTTTCGTTCCGTTTCGGCCTGTACATCTTTCTCAATACCTTATTTTCAATCACTTATAATTTATGTTCCTCTGCTAGGGTCGTACTTCAACTTTCGCAACCGTAAAGTATTACCGGCAGAATAACCGTTCTGTATATTTTCAGTTTCAACTTTCTTGATATTAATCGCGAGATTAGGAGTTTCTGGACTGAATAGAAACATGCGTTGCCCGATACTTAGCGACTTTTTATTTCTTCCGTGACCTCGTTTTTGCTTGTTACATATGCTCCTAACTATTTTAATTTCTTTACTTTCTTTCTCTTGTGTTCTCGTTTTTAATTGTTATATATCTATTTCCTCCATTCCCAGTGTTTCGGCTTGTTATGGTTTTTTTTTTCACTGTGTTTGCCTTAAGACGACCTCTATCGCATGCTTCTACTAAGACATTGGTGTTGCTTTGAAGCGCATCTGTATCGTCCCCTATTAAATCTGCGTATAGGAACAGTTGATTCAAACTATTGAAAGTTAGTCCCTGTTTGTCCTGGAAGAATAGATCATACTTCCTGAAAATAGGAATTTACAGTTTCACATAAGCAACATGAGATTTAACGATACATCACATTGTTGACTAGTATTTCTCGCAAAAGATAAATTAAGAGCACTGGCGGCTCGTGGTGGTTATTTCTGGGTGTTGCATTGTTTGAGATATATAATTGGGTAGATGATTCATGATGGCTCTTCGCCACAAGATAACAGACAGAGAAAACAACATATGTGATGCATAACCACAGACACAATCATTATTATTGTCTCTCTTCTAACAGCCCTATTGAACTGTCCTTTTGGTGTTCTAATGCTCTACACAATATTTGGATATGGTAATGGGTTCACAAACTTCTTGATTTTAAGTTCCTCTTTATGACGGTGGTGGTCAAGGCTTTTACTTTGTAGACTATTTACAGAATTAATTATATAGGGAGCGAGCCGTCGTAGATCATTGGTAGAGCGTTGATGTAGCATTCGGGAGGTCATGGGTTCGATCCCAACGGCCGACCATCCTGACTGAGGGTCTTCCAGGGTTTTTCCTCAGTCACACCAGGCAAATGCCGGGATGGCACCTTCAACATAGGCCCTGGCCGATACCTTCCGAAATACTTTCCCCTCCCCTATCCCAGCCTGAACTTTAGATAGCTAAAGACCATAAATACAACTCAATTCAATTCAAAGTTTGGAACTTTTTTGTTGTTGTTCAAAAGATATGTTTTCTAATCTTGTATTTAACGTATACTTTTGTATTTAAGATATTCTGTATTTTATACAACAAGTAATTTGCTTGTATTGGTGCAAATAATCACATCCCAAAATTTGTCCCATTATTTCAGAGAGACCCTGTATACTGAGCTGAAGATCGAACTGTAGTCGGTTTTATTGAACATATTCTTCCAAAAAGATGACTTTGGAGTAGGACATACCAACTCTAGATGCAACTACCGCGTCGTTAGAACATTTCCTAGAATTAAAAAAAATAAAAATAGATAAAATGAAAGGGAAAAGCTATCGTAAATGCTTTCCTACTGTATTTAAT
>JAGDQP010006115.1:0-57666 GCA_022664845.1 Lepisma saccharinum | reverse complement strand
TTTTTTCCGCAAACAAACCTATTTCTTTTGGTTTTTCTTCTTTTTTCCTCTGACGTAACAGTCTTCCGCCGTCTCAGGGTATCTAAATTGAAGCAAATAGGATAGGCTGTAGCGTTTCCATAACAACCCATCCCTCTGTTGACAAACTTCCCCCTCTCCTCTCGTTACCGGTATCGAGTTGGGGGGAATGGGGTGTGAAGGAGAGGACAGAGGTACGATTTCGTCTCTTGGATACGTGGTTGCTGTAGAAACGTCCCCGAGTGTTACGCCTCATTTATTAGTAAGCTTTTTCCGTCCTCTCATGAGTCCTGCAGCTACTAAATAAAATGGGACAGAAGAATCGTATTTCCTTTTTTTTTAATTTTTTTTTAATTTTAGAGGCACAATGTTGTGTCTCTCAGGTATTCATAGCGAGGCAATGTGAATATATTTAATCACTTGAGGGAAAATCTCGAACAAAAGTTTGAGTTTATATTCCCATCGAGTACGTATAGCATAGTCTAACCATAAAGAAGGAAGGACCCTAGTGACGAGGAATCCGAACCACTTTAGGGTTTCTATGCGAGGAAATCATATCTTAACATTTAGTTGGCAACGTTCCTGGTTTTATTTATTATTGTTTGTTCTTTTCACAAGTGTTTCACGACAGAAAGTAGAGACTTACTTATGGTCCATTACTTGACAATTATTGTGACTGAACTGTAGGGGTTATGTTATTTTGAATTTTATTTTAAGACTTTTAGACAACCTAGTTCACACCGTAAGTGTAATGAAGGAAGAATTGGTGCAATGAAAAAGTGAGAGGAAACGCGAGAAAACCCTTGCACATGACATGAGCTGGAATCGAACCGAGAACACTAAAACACCAGAAGTGAGCGCTCTACCACTGAGCCATCGTGCTCCTGAACTATGTTATTTTTTTTTGTCTTTCAGCTTTTATTTTATTGCTGACGACATTGTTACCGTTTTTCAATGACTAACCTTTGTAATGAATTCATTTTGCAAAACGGAAGTTTTTTTTTAAATATCACTCACGCTTATGGCACGGGGCGAAATTCTTTGGGGGGAGATGGGGGTTAAGATGACGTAATAAATATGTAATATAATGGGGGAAACCAAATTTCCCCTTTTTACTCGTCTTTGGAGGAGCCCACAGATTTTATTTATACTTTCGTTTGTTTTTTTTTTTTCATATGTAGTGTCAAATTACTTCATTAATCAAAACTATGAATGCTTTTCAAATTGTTTCTATGACAATGCAACAATTATATTGGATTTACGGGCGCAGAATCCTGGGGAAAATATTAGGTTACCAAGGTAAAAAAAAAACAAAAAAAAAAAACGACGTGCTTATTGAAAAAGAAATCACGTACGTTATATTTCTTCCTTATCTTGTATCAATATATAGCTAGCATAAATATTTTAAACATGTTTTAGCATTTTTGTTTGTTTGTATTGAGTAGCGATTTTATAACCTAATCAAGTCTGTAACTTCTAAGAACTAGATAGCAAAGATTAATTACATTACCTTTTCAGAAAAACTTTCAATAACAAACGAAAAAGTGTTGATGCAAAGTTGCAATAACAAGTGTGAAAGCTTGTCTAAAGTTTGCACCAAAGTTTCAAATTACCACCGTGCAAATGTGCAACAAACTCGCCTTCTAATATTAGGGGCAAATTTCGAAACCATACTTAACATATACCTTGGCAAATCATGCTGTTGATTTTTTCGTAATTAAAGGAAACTGGAGGCAAAAATGAACAAGAGGTAAGTAGGAACACTGACGAAATCCCACTTAACTTGCATAACAGGAAGAAAATGTGCCACGGTTAAAGCGCTCACCTCTGGCGCTTGGGGTCGTCGGTTCAAAACCTGCTCGTTGAATTTGAATTTTATTTATGGCCTTTAGGCATCTAAGGCTCAGGCCGCAAACGTGCGCTTTGTGGAGGACAAACACCATGTGTGTGTGGGTTTTCTCGGGGTTCTCCCGTTTCCTCCCACTTGCTTTATTCCACCAATCATCATCATCCATTAGGCCTGAGCCAAAGTTGCCTAAAGACCTTAAAAGTTAAATTCAAATCCAAAATTCAGGAAGATAATGTTCTGCCTGTGTTGCAGATTAGTCTCGTTCCTCAAAAGAGCACTTGGTTTTAGTTGAAAATCTTATAACATATGAACAAAGCAACACTTTCCTGCAAAGCTCATTAAAAATACCTGATTTCAATTCTTGTAGTATCGTCTTTGACCCACTGTATAATCTGTTGTAAGTTTTTGCAGTGAAGATAAACTAATATCCTCAATTGTCTTGAAATATTTAGTATAATTAATATTTATTTTGCAAGAAGTTTAATGTTATCGATTCTTGAACATGAAATGAAGTGTACCATGATAAACTGCCTCTATAAACATGGGGTGGGGGAAGGAGTCACAGTGTATGTTAGAAACTGCATTTTATCGAGTTTTAAACGATTTTTTAATTTCTTAGAACAAGTTTCAAGTAATTATTTTATTTTTTTTTGTTTATGTAACACGGTATTTTTTGTATTTGAAACCTTTTAGAAGTTTTCACTATCAACAACGTTGTAACAAAGGGAAGACCACATCATCTAAACATTTAATTTATTGCTTATAGGCAATGCGGTGTTATTTCGAAATTATACCACCAGTAGCTTATACCGAAAACGACAGAACGTTAATCGTTGTCCGACTTAGTTCTTACTATAAAAATAATATAGGAAATTCTAGTCCGACCTACAAATAAAAAGTAGAAATCTTTGTTGGTGTTTTTTTTTAATCATCTTTTTTAGGTCTAAATTGGTGTTGCATTATACAATATACCGTATATATATCCAGTTTTAAGTGTGTGTGTGTGTGTGTAGAGGGAGGGACTCTTAATGCCGTTTTATGTAGTGCAAAATCCAATCAAGTCATTTTATCCAGTGTAAATTTGGCAGTTAACTATTTCCCTCTGTAAATTCCATAAATTCTATGCACAGATGAAAAATATTAAAATGTTCACTTTTTTGCTTCAACTAATTATTGTTTTCTCACACTGAAAAAAGGTTTTAAACGTACATATTTCCTTCATAGATATACCTAAGGAGAATTAATAAGCAATTTTAAAAAAATGACTGAAAATGACTAATGTGTATCACACCCATCCACACAAACAAACATTTGTTGGGTCATTGTCTGAGAAGAGCTTGTACTGAAAAACGCATTGGAACGAATGGTGGGAAGGCAAAAGAGGAAAGAAAGAGAATGTAGATTATGGACAGCATCAAAATAGAAACACTTTATATATTTTTTTTGTGGTGCTCCTAAATTTTTCGCCCTTTTTGGCTGCCCCCCCCCCCCGTTTTTTTCTCTAGAACCGCCACTGCTCTTCACATTACTCAAGAGCGGTGCAGTTTCGTTTAGGCGATGGCCGTATGCCCTTGGCCGTATGCAATGACTGCATTCAATGAATGTGTACGACGTAAGCATGTAGTGGGGTAGTTTCGTTTGCGCATTTAGCGCGTGCGCGACGCTGTAGTGTAACTATACAATCGTATGATTTACTTTTCGTGCATTACTAGTTTTAAGATCTTTCTGTAAACAACATTTTTACAGTTTCAGAATTTTAGACATGATTACAAACAACTATAATAATAATATAATCAGCATTTGAAATTAAACTCATATTTCAGTCAATTTAAAACAATAGTGTTACTTCAAGCTGCTGTAGTACTCTGCTGCCATCTATTGAGCTCCAAACTTACTACATCTGTGCATACATTCTCTTTCTTTCGGGGTTTACCAACAATTTCTTAGCATTTTCGTCCAATTCTTGACGCAGCTTTCAATCCTCATCTCTGCTGAAGTTCATATTTGGCACAAAATGCTCAAGATTTTATGAAAACACGAGTGTAAACTGCTCACAATACCATGCAACACATGCGACTGCTGCAGTTTGACTCCTCTCCGAAGGAGTCGTTGCAATAGTTGCTAGCGACACCATGCGTCCAACGCGCAAACCAAACCGCCTCCACTGATTTCCCTTCAACGTGTCAATGCAGTGACGCGGGCTGCAGTTGCTTGCGATCATTGCATGCAATCATCGCACAAACGAAACCGCACCTTTACGCCGTCGACGGCAGCCGTTGGCTGTGCGACACTCTTCAAAGCCGTCAACGGCGTGAGTTTCACACAGAGGTATTTTTCTCTCTGATTTGGTTCTTGTATTTTGTTCAGGAGCTCATCGAAGCTAGTGACATTCTAAAATAATTAAAAAACTTGCCTTCATCGCTTTTCAATTCATTAAATAAAGAAACAAAAGCCGTGGCGACAGGTCTTTGAATATTCAATGAGTGAACCCATTTCCATCTTCTGGTCTTTCGCTTTTTGCACTGTAAATGAAGCAAGTACAAACACAACATTCTTTCCTTATCATCCGTCTTTACAATCTGATCAAATCGTAAATGAATCAACAACTTTTCCCATTTGGTCGTTGAGCGGCGAAACACGTAATGACGGCGAATGTCGCGTGCACAGCGGCACGAAATTTGGTACGCGCAGCGCCGCACTGTCGACGGCGCGGCCCGTAGTCTGAAAACGGTGTAAGAGAAGAATTTTGTTTCTTAAGTTCTACTTTTCGTGTTTTCTTGAGCAGTTGCACTTAGTTTCAATTCACAGAGTTAAAAACACTTTTGTTTTTTTGGCTTCGTTTTTGAAATTGTAAACATTTACAGTGTTTTCTTTGTGCAATATTTTCAGAATACACAATATATTTTATTTTGATTTAGTATATATTTCTCACGCGTTTGTTAATTCTAAAATTATAGGTATCAATACAATCTAAGGGCAAGAGCTATGTTTCTCTTTACCCAATGTTACTTTACAGGCCCATCCATAGAGAATAGAAGGGGCCCTCAATCACTCAGTAACGAAGATTATCCGAGCTTTTTATATTTTAAGAAATCCAGAACAAACACCGGAAGGTTTAACGGAAAATCATTTACAGCTACCGACAGACAATAATCTAAGCTTTCTCATAATTTCATGTGATAAATCGTAAGTTGTATTCGCTGTTTAAAGTTATATTTTGAAAAATAAAACATTAAAAAAAAAGTTCCTCTTTACCTCAATATCCCTTAACTTGGCAAGGTGAGTTAAGCCAAGTGCTGATGCAGATGTGGTAATTTCCAATCTTCGAGAGAATGGATTTCAACTCTGGATATCCCAATCTAAAGTTTACCGACTGGACTACGGCGCCATTTAGAATTATCCACCAAAATGCGATCATGGTCTACGTTAGTCAATGACGGGGTGCGCTGAACATACACATAAAAAAAAACAACCGATGATGTAAATTATGTGAAGCTAGAATTTAAGATTTACAATGGGAACATATTACAACATTCCTGACGCAAGGAAAGAGTTGATTGTAGAGCATTGTGTGTGTCGAATATCGTTTCCCTGCAGTACAATCCAGCTGCAAATAAAAGTTTTGGGGATACCATCATCTAGACTGATGAGAAATCCTTTTCTTCCGCCCAAGATACGAAGGAGGTTTTCTCTGTGGCGTCCTACTTGTAAGCGTTATTTACATGTAGTCAAAAATACCACAAGTTGGAGAGTTAGTGGTCTTCTGGGGCTAGGTGTTAGAGAATCCGTGAAAATATCGCCGAGGATGTACTCGAAATAATAATATGTAGGTAGGGTTGCCAACTATGGGAAATAGAATTACCGGCACAGCAAACTAGCTATGAGAGGTTGCATAAACCACAGGGGATAGAAACAGACCCCCCCAAAAAGCACAGAAGAGCAGAAGTGCAACTTCTTGTGCAGAAAAAAGACGTAATCGAAAAACAAGATTGTTGAACAATACCTAAAACACCACTTCCCACTGTAAAATATAAATATTGTAAACTAGAATACCTCAACTTGAACAGCTCAAAACTTGACACAACCGATAAATATGATGTATTTTCCCAGAGAAACTATAATATCAAGTAAACCACAATACCAGCAACTCAAAGAAAATAATTAGAGCCATATAATGTAGACCTACCTAAAAAATTATTACCAGAAAATTTAATTAAAAATGGGAGGGAATACTTAACATAAATTGTGCAGAGGGATAGCAAAGAAATTAATCCGCTTCTTTTTCTTAAACAGGACAAATAAAAATAAAACATCCAACAGACCTGGAAAAGGGTGAGTGGCAAATCTGAACTGGAAACTCGGATTCCAGATCTGACTATCGTCTCTGGCAGAGATTATCATAATTCATAAATAAAATAGCGGTCATATGTTAGGTCGGTGAGGCTTTTGTATCGGCCACAGATTGTAATCACAAAATTGGTACAATTTCTAGCCCTACCGGTGAAATACCGGCTCGGCATCCCTACCATTGAATAATAAAAAAGGAAATTAATAAGTTTTTACGAAAGTAGTTAAGAAATGTTTAATGCACTATCCTTCTCCAGCATAGTTTAGTATCTCAGTTCTGACAGTTATATAAAAGCACTATCTGTAGAGTAATATTTTATACCATGTGCTGTTGTTCTAGATGTAATTTTTTTTAAAAAAGTACTGTATGCTAGACAAAGTACATTAAGTTGTATCTTGTTAATAAGCGGTAATAGAATAAACGATAAAATTAAGGGAAGGTGTTCTATTATGAAAATAAAGGTTGACTCCGAGATTTTAGTTGTTTTTTTTATTTATAGGTAGCCGCAAAATCTCTATGAAAGTCACGAGTACGACGGTCAACTAATGTTCAGAAAATTACCGGTCGCAATAGTGCCGATGAAACCTTGGTACCGGTCACCGGCCCAATAGAGTAAATTTCTAAAATTTCCGGCCAGACCGGTAGAATACCGGCTGGTTGGCAACCCTATATGTAGGTGCTGAACAGATTTATCTTACTAATCGAACCTACAAAATGAAATGCTGGTTATGAACGAAGTTCCGAATAATATTATTACTCATACATTTCGAACTATGGTTCGAGAGTCATTCTGAGTGTTCTTTGTTGGATTGGCCACCAAAGTCGCCGGATCTCAATCCAATCGAAAACGAGACTGTGAATCCAGACGGGAAAACCAAAGGATGTCCATTGTAAAAATATACCTTATTTCTTCGAATCGAAGACGCCATCGAATCTAAGGGGCGCACCTCAATTTTCGCATGTTTTTCAGAAAAAATATTTTCGGATTATTCATATTCTAACCTTTGCGGTGTTTCTTTAAACATTTATAGGGTGCATGTTTATATGTTTACAAGCATGGTATACAGTACTTTACCCTGCAACATGGGAAAATTCCGTTTACTTTTTTTTTTTTTTCAATCAGTCTCTTCACGTTCAGCGTCACTCTCACAATCAGCAGAAGAATCCGTTCCAGGGCTCAGGTCAGAATCATGTTCAGTTGTATCCTCCCACAACAGGTTGTCCTCTGAACCATCGAGCGCATTGGGCAGGCAACACTTCTTGAAATATTTTATTATGGTACTATCAGAGACTTCTTTCCAAGCATCAGAAGTCCAGTGAGCAATCGTGGAAGAAGATGTCCTTTTCATCTTCCCTGAAGGTGTGGTCTTCAGAAGTCAACTATCTCCCGCATTTTTCCGATTATGAAACTGGTAACAATTGTTGTTGAGCAAACACAGCAAACTTAAAGGGGGAAACTCCCACTGACCATTTTCTTAACAGGAAAACAAAATGTTGATTGTTGTAATGCAGCTACCGGAAATTTTAAGTCAAGTCAAAAAAAAATCTACATCGAATCGAAGACGCCATCGAATCTAAGGCGCACCTTAATTTTGGACATCTAAAATCTGACAAAAACATGCGCCTTAGATTCGAAGAAATGCGGCATTCAAAGTCTGTTGGCGAAAGGTTGGGTTAGTAGGTGATAGCACAGTGTCTCCCAGTCAAGTTGCGGTATGGTATCCCTGGCAACCCGTGCCATATACGGCCTGGTATTGTCAGCAAGAAACTGTACAATACACCCTTGTGATTCACCCTCCTTCTGTCGCAGTGCCTGTTGCACACGTTCCAACTGATGCGAGTGCAGGTCCGCAGTTACGGTTTGACCCGGCGGTAGCAGCTCGCAGTACGCCACTTGGCGACTAGTCCACCAGATACAGAGCATGATCTATAGTGGTTGTATAATTGGTTTTGTGTTGTAAAACTTAAGGGCCAATGTCTAGCACGCTTTTTTAAATTTTGCTGTACAGGACTACCATTAACTTGGCCCCCCTCAAATAAAAGAGTTTATAAGTTTTTAACTATTGCGGTGCAAAACGATAAACTATCTGTTTTCGAAAAATTTGACTGAGGGGGGCTACCATTAACTTGGCCCGCCCAAAATATATGTGCTTATAACTTTGTAACCGTTGTGGTGCAAAACGCGAAACTTGGGTGCAAGACGATAGGCTATTTATTTCTCAAATTTGGTGTCGTGGTGATGGTGGTGGGGGTCAAGTTAATGGACCCGATTTCCACTGCTATTATACGTAGTGACTTTGCTACACTGTTTTCCTTTTTGGACTCTTCCACCTATTGTACAGCTTTTCCGTAATAACATTCACGGCCAAATAGCGTGCTGCAAGCTGCGAAGGATTTGGTTCAAGCAGTGATTTCGTCAGGTCCTCCTGTAGGGGGGGATATGTCACCCCCAAATCCTAGCGAGCACCCTCCCAAGTTTTACGGATAAAAAATATGTAGAAACCGTGCAAAACTCCACTTACACCATCCTAATTTTACACCCCCAAGCTGAAAATTCTGGCGGAATCCCTGAGTTCAAGCATATCCGTGTATTAGTTTTCTCACATTTTCTAGATTGCCAATGTTTCATTTCTTTTACAGGTTGAAACCCATCTTTAGCGTGGATGGAATGCATGTAAAGTATAAGATAAGTATTACGCTACGCAACGAGAAGACAACTCAATTTTTCATAAACAGCGCTAGCGAAGTCTCCTAATCAAGACATTCAACTGTTTCTTATAGTCTTACTGCTGAAATGATAGTTTCAAATTTAATACCAACACTTCTTGTAAGTATATCTCATTTTATATACTTATTTTGATACAAAATAATAACTGAGACTTTAACAAATAATGATAGTAAATATGTCATTTTTATGTTCTGGAATTTCCGAATTGCTACAATTCCGATCAACAAGAAATGTATGAAATGTTAGCGCAACATCCTAAATAAGCAGCACAAACACGTGAAAATCAAATTCTCGTCAGTGCAGAAAAATCTACGTTGCTACTACGTGAAATTTTGGTATTTTGATTGACGCGATTGGTGCTGTGTAATATTCAAGCTTTGACGACATAACATGAGCAGGGCTGCCAGATGTCCGAAGCTTACATATCGACTTATTGGGAATGGGCTTCCTAAATTATATCGGTTTTAGTCAAAGGATAAATTGCCCCTGAAATTGGCACTCGCAAGATTTTTTTTTGTTTTAAATTAAGGTCGAAAATAATTTGGCGAAACTGACATTGTTCCCGACATGTTGCTTATTGTTTCTTTAATGACTTCTACACACGAAACAGATCGCCTGTGTAATTGGTCATGGTTAAGCCGATAATTTCAAGAAAACTCTGTTAAGTAACAAATTTAACCTATCAATATCTAATTAGATAAGCAAAGGACTATACTTTTGTTTTTTTTCTCCAGTTATTTATTGCTGTAATGTAATTATTGTAGGATTTCCCTTTGTAACAACTAGGAAGGTTGTTTGGGGGCCCCTTAGGAATCATCATTATGTAAAAATTATTTAAACGAGTTAGTGCTACCAGGAGGTGCCAATAACTGGCATTCCATGTACCCATATATTTGATATGGAGACAAGTAATTAGCATTTAAAAGAATAAGATTTCTAACATAGCCATTCTCACCTTTAGGGCATAAAAATACGATCGTTAGTATTTTCACGTAGTATGTTGCTTCACATGAATAAATATTTTGCAGGGGTGTCAAAACTGACCTCGGCAGTGCGCACACGTGTCCAGGTTTCAAAAATATATAGTGAACGTAGATACCAATAACTGGGTATGAAGGGGACCAACTACTGCTTACTATTAGTTATTTTGCTTCTATGAAGAAATACATGTCCTACATTTTTATTGTTTCACTGTAAAATTAATTTCGGGCCAATTTCCATCAAGGTTGACCCGACATCCTGTGCTGCAAGGGAAGAGCAGCAGCACAGAATAATATTAAGTAAATACTAGAAGTTTCCACGTATACCTCGATAGTAGGAACAGTTGCGGTCATTCCCGGTGCCTTCAGTTTCTAACCAAGGATGTTCTAATAGTGGATATGCGATTTTGCCAAGAACATGAAGCAAAAAGTAACAGCATAGTCCCGCCCAGTTAGCCCACTTACTCCAATCAAAAACATTGTTTTCGGCCGACAAAGATTCCAACAATGCTCTCTAGTTGTTCGCTAACCAATCAGGTACGTTGCGTTGATCGATGTTTAGTTGTTTTTTGGCTTCATCTTTTCTCTGCGCATGAGATAGCTATAAGGAAATCCTCTATTAGAACATCCTTGTTTCTAACCAAAAAAAAAAACATAATTCTTTATCTACGTAACTGAACGAAGACGAAGAAGAAGAATTGCAAGTACCTTGCAATAACTCTTTTCCCTCGTACAGACGATAATGAATATAAAATCAAGAGAAAAGAGAACAAGTTTAGAAGGCAAAGATAGGATAAAGAGCAATCTATTTCTAAAGAATAAAAGACTATAAACCAATATAGAAGATAAACAATATTAAATTTATTAAAAACATTTTTATTATGGTCCAAAACTTCATTGACATCTTAGCCAATGAAAATTAATAATTTCCCTCCAATTGCATTTCTCGGCGGTAGTACGTGATCTTAGACTTGTGCTGGCATCTGACGAGTGGTCCGGAGGACGGGAATATTTGTGTTCTATGCACAGTATAGCAAGATTCACTTATTATTATTTTCTTTGCTCGAGTTTCAAAACGATAGTTGTCTAAAAGTATACCCTACGATTAAACAATTCTAAATTCTTTCAGAGTTTGCGTGCAAAGCCATTATTTTCGTAAGTAATAGACAACCAAAGATAACATTAATGGAGCTATGTTGAGTTCTATTGAGAATAACATGCCATGCTTTAACCAAGGACACTCAAGCTGTTTACAATGCTAAACCAATCTAGAAAATAACAGTTCCAATGTCAGCAAAATAGTAGGCATGACATGCAGTAGCAACGTTGCACGCAAATTTTCGTTCTCTACGTAGCGTTAATAGCATTCAACGCGCACGCAATTCATCATTTTGTTAAAAACAAGAAGAGAAAAAAAGTCACAATCAGTAAAGTATACCATAAACTGTATTTGATCCAACTTGTTCAATGTTATTAAATTTTATGGTGAAGGCCCCACCTACTGAAGCAATACTGTTAGAAGTGCGCACATATATGCTATTTGCGACGATCTCCCACATGTCACAGTTTCCTTATCAAATACTCTACGATGAGAAGGAAACATGTAAGGCATTAATTAGGCCATTTGATGTAATAGCCCTCATTGTTTTCTCCTGTATTTGAACAGAACAAAAACAAAAATAAAACATGCAGTTTGATTTGTATCTTAGCACCGATGTTGGGCGTTTTTCGGAAGAATAGGTATTTATTTGTAAGTTGAATGTTCCTGACAAGGGTGATACAATGATAGTTTGCCATTGCCTTGAATCAGATGGGGGATAGCATTCATTAACGTCCTTAAACTAACAACTTGCCATTTCAAATGGATTTACTTTGAGTGGTATTTCTGTTGAGACTGAACTCACAACCCTTTTCTTAGATAACGAAGAACATAACCATGCATCTGGCGGGATTAGGTAAAATTAAATAATTGTTAGACCTTGGAGCAGTGTTCCGCACCCCCGGAGGGAATGTACCGCCCCCCGGGCAAAATTACAGTTTACTATTTATGCTACTATTGTAATGCTAATTGTACAAGTAACGCCCTCCTGGTTCTCTGAAATGCCCTCCACCCCCTGGGGCAAATTTTTTGAACGAAAGTCTGTCTTGAAGAAATTTGTACAGAAAAAGCATTACAGGCTGACATGATAAAGTTGAAAACACAGCCTTAAAAGCACTTATAACTAGTAGCGAATGCTGGAATTTCGGAAGTGTAGGATCAGAGCCTCCTATATCTCCCAAACGGCCGCTTGGGATTAACGATTTTGTTAGCCTTAGAAACAAATGAAAAATGATAGAATTTGGTTCATCTAGGTAATGTTTAATCAATTGAGATAAGATACGTACACAGATAATTCCTGTTACTTCGCTGGCTGTGTGTTGAAGAAACTTAATGCTAGTTGTCCCCCAAAAGAAACGTGTGAAGGAAAGGACTGGCCGAAATTGAGTAAAGAGACCCCATAAAAATCTATATTTATGTGTGTACGTAGGATTAATTATATATCTTGACTCATACCTCCTAAATTTTGTTGACCACCACTCCCTACATTTTGTACTCGGTGACGCGCTCTTTGCGACTACTTAAAACAAGAGTCACACGCAACCACAGTCATGGGTATGTATTTATTTACGCTGAACTCAGGTTGATACATCTGGATGAGTAAGTGCATTACGAATACATTCTTTTATCGTTCCTTATCTGTACTTGGCGCAACGTGACCTGTATGTGGTCCCCGCTCGACAGCTAAATAATCGAGTGCGCACTAATCTGGGGACCTTGAAGGCCATTACATGTGACCGAGGCAACTAATGCAAGTAGATCGAAAGAAAAAAAACGTCTGATCAAACGATCATCGCACAGAGCATATTCCCTAGAAATAGCAAATTTTGCGTTTATTATACTTTAGTGTATTTATTGCAGTAGTTTTAAATAATGCTTAAAATATTCTTCATATTATTTTTTTCATTTAATTCATGTACTCATGTAAGACATTTTAAGTGTTTATTACTCTTTTTTCTTCAGGTTGCTCAAGTGCATGGTTTTCTGATGCATACGACTCCTAAACATGACAGGTGAGTTTCTCAATCATAATAGCTTCCTCATGCCTAATATGTATGTAAGTCATGTTTTTTCGAGCTCATGGATTATCTCTTAATAAGGATAGAAGACTGATTTACATGTCAAAATGTTCGAGGGGGAACTAGCTAACTGTTGCTATGCATTTTATGTGTCTCGGGTGTCGCACCAGGAAGGAAGGGGAGCGACAATTAATAGTGTTTTCCGCTCGTATTTGCCTGGTGTGACTGAGGAAAACTCTGTAAAACCTCAGTCAGGATGGTCGACTGCTGGGTTTAAATCCATGACGTCTTGAATGCTAAACCAACGCTCAACTACGCAGCTACTACCGTTTGAGTGGGCCGTATCGATAAAAGACATCATATCTCCTTCCTCTAGACGAAAGGTGAAAAAGTTCGTCTTTGAAATCTGTGCCCCATAAGCTTCCCATATCACTTGTATAGATAATTACTAATATTTTCTAGTTATTCCTCCAATAATTCTAATTTGGATTGACAATATCTCAGAAGAAAAAAAACAATATCGTTTAGCAGACGTGTAGGTAACTATCTCAGATGCTGAGGTCTAAAGTTGCTCCGAACGTGTACGCTGTTAAGACTATCTGAGATTATATCCTGTAGAAACACGCGAACGTCTTTAGCCGAATATGTCAGACATAAAACATACTCAAAGTTTGCTATATGTATTAGTCGAGCAGTTTCGAAGCTTGCAAATTATTATTATTATTTTTTACTGCAGTGCACATTTTATTTAATTTAATATTCAGAGGGTCAATATGGTTACTGAAGTTTAAATAACTATCAATATTTGTACCAATAAATTTCGCAGTACGTACATCTGACACTGTTATTGAATTCAGGGAAGACTAGTTTTATATCCACATCGTTTCTGGTATAGAAATCAATAGCGTTAGTTTTTGCTACATTCAGTATTATTTTCGTCTTGTAATTTTTCTAAATTTCTAAAATAAAATGTTCCATTTTACTTTTAACAAGTTTGGATTCGTATAATTTAATATCATTAGCATACAAAATGAATTTGGACTGTTGATTATACAACGAGAGATCATTTATATAACGTTGAAAAAGGGAGGCTCCAATATACTACCCTGCGGGACTCAAAACTTTGTATATTGAGGTATGGATCGATGTTTGATTAAATTGCCCTCTGGTGTCAAATATTCTGGACGTACTCGGGGAAGTATTATTCCTCACCTTCCCTCGGTCACTGCAACGCCATCTATAATTGTTATGAGTTATAAAGGGCTGGGAAGTCGATGACTGGTTGGTATAGTGGCTAGCGTGTCGGGCTGCTACTCAGGGGTACTGTGTTCGATTTCCAATCAGTGTCAATTTTCTTCGTTTTCTTTTATAACAACACAACTTTCTTTCTTTCACTTTTCAATAATTGCTACCTTTTGTTTCCATTTGTATTTTCAACAATTCATGCATTTCACGGACAAAGGTTAGAAAATCAAGTTAGAAATCTTTATATCGTTATATCAATTTTCAACCTGTTACAAACTTCACGGATATAGGTTAGGCAAAGTCAGGTTAGATTTTTTAAATATAAGCGATTAACATCATATTTAACACAAGAAACAGTAACACAATCACCTACTCCCATTTGGGAATATTACTCCCCCGAGAACATCGTAAATATTCAGCCTCAGCGTGTATCTTCTGTTTGAGAGGGTAAGATTCCTACACCTTTAGTTGAATTCTATAGGGTCTTAACCTTGCTAATGTTATATCATATTATGATTAACTGTATCAAAAGCCTTCATCAAATCACAGTAAATACCTAATATTTGTTCTTTTTGTTCGAGTGACTTTATTAGATATTCGTTCCAAAAGGTCAATAATGAAAAATATTTGCAAAGAAGTGTTCAAAGATATGGAAATTCAAAATTCGTCACATTTTCAAATAAAAGAACGTTTTCTTCAATGTGTGCATTATGAATATATCACACACTTGATAATATTCTCTGATAAGTAGTTTTTGAATTTTGAGCAGAATATTTTTTCTCTTTGTGATTCATCCTAGAACAGTATTGTTTTAGGATTTACTTTGGTGTTATTTCTTTCAGTTGTAATGGCGCAGGAATATGGCGTCACCCTCAAGATTGTCGTGTGTTTAAACTGTGTTTCAATCGTAATGGACAAGTGGGAAGCCACGTTCTGCGATGTCCAAAGGGGATGACATTTTCCACAAAGAACCGTCGTTGTGAGTTTGATGATAAGGTGAGTATGTGATTTATGCAGGTTTATCATCGCCATCTCAACCACCATTATGTTCATCATCATCATCATCACCGTCTTAATCATAATTGTAATAATATTCACCATTGTCATGATTATAAGAATCAAAATCAGTACTAAATAGCCATTATAAACATTATCATCATCCACTTTGCAGTCAACAATATCGAAATTAAAGCTTTACCCTATAATTATCATAATCATTAAAACTGAATTTATCATTGTCATTATAATCATCAGCACAATCATGTTTATCGAGTCGCCGTAGCATTCTGGAGGTCGTGAGTTCGATCCCAGAGGCCGACCATTGTGAATGAGTTTTCTTTTTCAGAATTTTTCCTCAGTCACACTAGACAAACGCCGGGATGGCATCTTCAACATAGGCCCTGGCCGACACCTTCCCGAATCCTTTCCCCTCCCTATCCTGGCCCGAGTCTTAGATGTCTAAATGACATAAGTAAAAGTCAAATTCTAATTCACAATCGTGTTTAAAATAACCACCATAATATAAGCTTTATTGCTTCACTTGTTTCGGTTTTTCGCATTTACTAAACCACCTTGAACTATTCCAAACAGTGCGTAATATAATAAATATGCCCCTGTTGATTGGCTGGTTATCACGCTCGCTTTCTATGCACCTGGTCCTTGGTTCAAATTCTGTCCAAGTCCATTGGAATTATTTCGGAGTTTACTTCGAACAAACACTGTAGGACCCGTCCCTACAAGCTCAGAATCTCGTTTAAGATAATCCCAATTGAATACCACAGGGGAAGTATGTACACTGTCCATTTTATTGATTTTAAGGGAGAGCATTTTAAAAGTTCAGAATTACCACTGCGAATATCTAAACACCAAATAAAGATTTGCTTGTAGTATACGGACTATACATGATAGCTTGTTAAAAAGATCCTTCAAAGAGATAACAGATGGCACTCTTATCTCAATTTCGCTCAAAATGGAAAAATCTATTTCTTTTCCTATAGTCTTTAATTAAAAGAAATTAAGAAATTGAATACATAGTATCAGGGATTATGCTATAGTAAGTTATGTACAATAATTTAGCTTATGAAAACACTGATGATAGTATCATTACTATGTTTTAAATTAGCGTGTTCACTCGCCTGAAAACAAGTGCAGCTTGTTTCAGTTTCCTGTGTAGGTGGTCAAACCGCGAACTAACGTATCAACAGACACAGGCGAATAGTGAATGTAGTGTTGCTAACTGAAGAAGTTTCGTGTGAATTATCATACAAGGCCTGAAGCGCTTTGCTATGTAGGTTTCTATACTCTGCTGCTTAATTGCCCAGTTAATAATAATTTGAAAGGGAATATTTTGACCCAAATGTTGAGAAACTAATTGTGAAAAGAGCATTTAATTATCTGTTTTCACGAACTATGAATGCTCCACTTTCGCGGACGATAGCTTCGAAGATTAAAGAAAACAAGAAGAAAGAATATACACACCACACAAAATGACAACGCACAGAAAAAATGGATATTAAGTATTCGTATAGGTAGGCTTGCCTCTTTATTTCTTTGTTAAATGTAAACAGTTGGTAGAAAAACACGAAATCAGTTATTCTCTAGTTCCGGTTTAAGCAGCTGAAGAGTGAATTAAACGTGATTCTGTTGACCAGTCATCAGCTACTCATTTCCATTCAGGAAGAGGATGTGTTGTTTGCGTCAGGGTCAGGGCTTCTCCCACGGCTCTTGATTTTGGGGGAAAGTAAAGCTAAAACAAAGATAGGGGATGAGTAGAATTTTGCAGGGCTTCAAGAGATTTTTAACAGTAAATATTTTAAAGATGGGGTATATGCTCGACGATTTCGACGGGTGACACTCCTATTGGAGGGTCTGGCGGAATCCCTGATCAGGAATCCCTGTTGGGGTGATATTATCTCTCGTGTTTGTATGCACTGAAGCGAGTAGAAATGCAAAAGAAACGTGAAGTTCGTTCATATTCAGAGCTATAACGAAGAACGTATTTGTTTTAATATTACGTATTCATTATCATTAACGAACGGCCATAATGTAAGTTATACCGAGCGACCGTAGCTCAGTTAGTAGAGTGTCAGCTTAGCAGTTGGAAGGTCCTGGGAACGACCCAAGTGGCCGCCAATTTTGACTAAGTGTTTTCCAGGGTTTTACCTCAGTCACACCAGGCAAATGCTGGGATGGTAGACCTATCTACAAACTAGGACCCGACCGACTACCTTCCAATAATGACTCCCCCACCCTACCCTGGTCTGGTTATAACGATGACGTTAATGAAGATCAGTATTTCCATTAACTGAGTTCATTAGAATGTACCGTCACTGTCTTGTCATACTCCTACGCACGCTAGCGTTGGCAGAATAAGAACAAAGACGATTATCGAACTATTGCCCATTAAAATCGGATCTTTAGGCAGTATCTCTAACTTAGGCCGATATCGAGTGTGGGAGATGATTGCAAAGGTAGCGGCCAAGGACGTACTTAAGATTCTATACTATCATATGCCTGGTGAAACTGAGGAAAACTTGATAAAACTCAGTCAGGATGATCGGCTGCAGGGTTCGAACCAGCGTACCTACCTACGAGTCACCTGATTTGGTGTGAGTGTATCTGTTTATGTAGAATACAAGAATAGCGATGTAATCAAAGCAACACCTCCCCCCTTATCTATTGAGGATAGCACGAATAAAGTATTTGTCTAATGCTCTGGGTCTGGGAGCGTATGCTGCAGATTTTTGGAGAAATATTGTTCCGGGGAACTGCACAGCCATAATTTTCAAAGGATTTATTTATTTATTTATTAGGATTTATTAAACTTCCTAAACGAGCTTCAAAGGACTGAGTCGGTTTTTGGTAAAGTAGGCTCCGAACCATTCCGTTCAACGAACTACAGCGGGAATTGAACTAGTAACCACGCACATAGAAAGCGAATGTGCTAACTTCTTGGCCATTCCGTGTTCTCATTTTCTTTGTGTTAAGGATATTACACCGATTCGCAAGTGGAAATTACTTCCTCATCCGGCGATATTTTGTGATCATACTTTGTTGCACTGAGTTGAATTAATTTATGGCCTTCAGGCATATAATCAGACCGTAGGGGGAGGGGGAGATGATGCAGGAAGATAACTGCCAGGGCCATGTTGAAGGTGCGATCCCAGCATTTTCCTGGTGTTACTGAGGTCGGTTGCTGGTATTGAACCTCTCGAATGCTACGCCAACGCCCTGCCGCTGAGCTACGACAGCTCGATTGTGACTATACTTTGTTTTTTTCTCTTCACTTGGCGTGAACGGGATTCGATCTCGTAACATTTTGGTCCCTAGTACGGCATGCTAATCTCTGGAAACGTGATGTAATTTCCTTCAAAGAACGACAATGGACAATGTCCAACACAATATTCCAAGACGAATGAGACCAGTATCTGACGTACGTTGCGTCATGCGTCTTCCATTAAAATGCGAATAATAAAACCTCTTTAACATTTCTTTTATTAATAGCAAATGAAGTAACAGGTATCTATCTTGTCTGAAACAAGTTTTACACCGAAGTTTTCAACAGAAAACTTACAGAAAATAGTTGCTGATAGCCGATATCACCAAGTTCCCGCAACCGGCGCCAGATGGCGACTGCGTTAATTTTTTAATGCCATCTATCGGATACACCTTGAACTAGTACAAAATTTATGTGATTGACCATTTTGTGTTCAATGTCTATCTTTGGGTCACCGTCTTTGACATTTAGATTTATTTATTTTTTTAAAATATATAAAAATAAAAATGTATTTTGATTGTTTTATTCTCTTTTCTTAGGTAGAGGATTGTTTAAACTACACTTCAACGGCTAATGTGCCTTTCACTAAACAACTTGTGCTACACGACATCAAAAGTTACACGTGTGAAGACTCCCAGCCTCATTGTGCCGACTCGGAACACTTACTGGTATGTGGTCCTTACGGAAATTTCTTGGGTTTGATTAAGTGTCAGACTAGATGTAAGAAAGGAATTGAAAACTGTATCGCCAAAGACATTTCTGAAAGAGGAGTTTTGTTCCGTAAACACCATCCAAAAATTCCTAAGTTAACCGTAACACCTCGTATTTTTGGCATCTTACGGACCATTGATTATGACTATGGTGAACACACGCGTAAAGCGTATATTTCAGAAAAAGTGTGTAAGAAACGGGGTATACATTGTGCAAACAGTCGAACTTTGGTCGAATGCAGTCCAGCGTTGGATATCATCAAAACATGGAGTTGTGCCAGTTTATTCAAGCAAACAAATGTACTTTGTGATCGGGTCACGGATAGCTGTGTTGGTTCCGTAGAGGTTGTTGGAAACACAGTGGCTAAGAACGTATTCATAAGAGCTTCATATTTAGAACGTGCGTACGCCGAAGAACTTGTTAAGACTAATGGAAGGCCAAAGAGGTGTAGCTCTCCTGGTGTCTATTGTTACAATAATGACACACTGATAAATTGTGGAGCAGATCGCAAAGAAAAGTATGCATTGTCGTGCAGTGAGATGTTCCCTGGAGCTAAACTCAGTCGATGTCAAAATGAGGCTTGCATTTTGTTGAGTAATCCCAATTTAGAAGAAAGATATAAGCATCGGTATATAATCCTAAAATTAAAAGTGAAGTCATTGAAACAATATCCATCCAAGAGTGGACATAGTAAGAAGTATTATTCTGTCAATTTGATGTCTTCAATTCGACCAACACAATCTACTAGATCGTTCTATGAGAGATTGAATTTGAAATTTCGTTCCCCAAAAACTCATTCTCCCACCGAGGCAAAGAGTCTGAGTAAAAAGACAGAAACATCATACGATTCTGAAAATATAAACAGTGAAAGTAACGCCATCTGGAAGAGAGGAATGAAGACACAGTTGAATGTTCATACAAAGAATTCGTTATCTTCAAATCATGTTTATAGCAGCGATTCTTATCGAGTGAACAACGAGAGAACAAGTGAACATCTGAAGAGTGATCTGTTGTCTATTGCAAAACGCCAACAAGATGAAGAAGATGAAGATATAACTTCAACAGAGGGCGGGGTGTTTCAGTTCTTAAAACATGCATTTCAAGGTGTGACAGATTGCATACATAATGTTTGTAAAACTTCAACAGAAAGTTCGGCATATAAGGGAGATTTCGAGCAAGGATAAATGCTGCCAATTTTAGTTCGATATTAGTAATAAAAGCTCAGCATAATATGTCACTAAGAAATTAAGATTATCAACACACTTGTAACGTTGTTACTTGTTAGACTAAATAAAATGGTTAAAAAAAGTGGAATATTTCTGAAGCACATGTGAGCGAGGGAAAAGGAATGTGATATTAAATGAAAATTAGTTATTATAAACTGAAAAGTGAAGTTATCTTAAAATAGAATGTTATTGATCTTTAGAAGTTAAAATAAATAGATGTAGGTTACCCAACATTTACGATTATAGTAATAGACCTTAAACTTATTGCAAGAGTCAATTTAGTGAAAAAAGATACACGTATTATATTACAAAGAGGCTTAGTAGCACTACTTAATACATCGTAGTATATCTGTATACGTTGTAAGTTTTAAAATAAACGAAAGACATTTTGTATCAAGTAAAATCTAAAACATTAAAAGATAATTAAGAGCAGTGGCGAAGCGTGACATAAGCAAATGGGTAGACAGTCATATTACACAATGTTAAGAAAAGCGTTTAGAAAAATCAGTACTAAAATTTTCCTTTATTGTTTTTTGTACCTACATTTTTCTCCTGAAAATATAATATTTAAAAAATAATAAAATCAGCTAAAATGTTTGAAGGAAGGATGCAAGTTGCTTATCTCAGCTAAGTTCTTCCAAACACCCAGCCCCTGTGATCGAATAGCGAAAAACGCTGGAAAGCAGTGTGAGTTCAAGGCTCGCTCAAGCCACCAGGAAAATGTCTGAATGGGAACTTCAATAGGATCTCTGGCTTCTATCTTCCAACTCCTCCAAGAAAATAGCAACGTGAAAGACATTACGACGACCTGTAGCCTTAATGATAATGTAAAGCAACGGTCTCCAACAAAAGATGGCAGCACTATCTCCGTATATGTCTAATGTATTGTTATCGTTTGCATGAAATTTCCTTGCTGCTTCTACAGATTCAAGCCCAGAGAGTTCAAACTTTCATGGAAGAAAGTTCATAACCAATTCAAGAGCATGATCGTTACCGATTTTTAATTTTATTTTTTGTTCATTGTTGAAATAGCTTCATTGTTGTTGTGAATATGAAAACCTATATCAACGAAGCTCTTTCAACAATGAACAAAAAATAAAATTAAAAATCGGCATCGATCATGCTCTTGAATTGGCTATGAACTTTCTTCCATGAAAGTTTGAACTCTCTGGGCTTGAATCTGTAGAAGCAGCAAGGAAATTTAGTGCAACGATAAGAATACATTAGACATATACGGAGATAGTGCTGCCATCTTTTGTTGGAGACCGTTGCTTTACATTAACCTTAAGTTGCTGTAAAGGGCATAAATGTAAAGTTTGAATAAGCTGCGAACTCCTACCTTCATTTTTGCAATACTGCCACCACATTATTTTTGAATCACGGTCACTGCTAGTCGTAAAAGCCACCGTAGAAAATTTTCAATTGGAATACTTTTAATCGTGACAATTTTTCATTTGTCAAGAATTTGAAAACATGCGTTGATTCTTTTAAATTTTCCTTTAATAGATGCTGACATACTATGAATAACAAATGTTGACTTGGGTGATTTTAAAATATGTTTTAAAGAAAAACTATTCCGAGCTGATTGCTTATAATAAACTTCAACAACTTGATTGCTGTAAGAATTTTATTTTCACTATTGCGGATGTCAATGTTTATTTTGTAACAGGCAGTCGAAAATGCTTTGGTACACCAGTTTAAATTTCGTCTAACATTTCATTTTCTTTCCCCTTACGACTAGAATTAACGGTGTTTTCAAGCAAACTAGGTCAACTGAAGAAAGATTAGGTCTCTATTTCACCAGTGGAAAACGCTGGCAGTTTTGTAGATGGTATGAGAAAGACAAAGGCAGAATTCCTACATCCACAGCAGAAAAGTTATATTTTTTTATCAGTTAAATGAATATCGATAATTTCTAAAATATTCAAAAAATCTATCCTAGATTGAGTTAAAATTGTCCACAATGGCTACACAAGAGTGAATCAGTAAGAGTTCCCTTTAAACGTCTAAATCGCAACTCCGTAACTTTTGGAAACGAAGTCTTCCATTCCCAAACACTTTCTCTTTTAGAGAATCCATTCTTCTTTGTCATTTTATGATATCGTCTCGGACAACCCAGCACTCAAGGAAGTGTCTACAGTGATAAATATTTTATGATTAAAATACTGTAGTTTCTTCTATTCAGCTCCAATACTCTTCCAAGCAACGTATTAGCTCATTGCTTGCCTGTGAGAAAATCATGCATACACAATATGAGGAGAGACGTGTCTACATGGAAAGCGCGCGACGGAAAGAATGATGCGAGGTAGCCCTTTAAAATCCTTGAGACTGACCATATCACATACACAAGGAAGCTAGACGTTTTCACAAACGTCTCTCCTGTCGAGCCTCTCAGCTTGTGTATATCCTCTGCTCCTACAAAAGGTCACGTGAATACAGCATGAACAAAAAGAATCTTCAGTTTTGAGCAACTAAAAGCCTTTAGAATGTTCTTGAATGTTATAGTTTTTTTCATTAGCTTTTATATTTTTACATTATAGATTGTATGTTGCTTGAAGGAACAAATGACTAATATTTTGATAATAAAGGTCCAAATCACATCGAAATTCATTACCAATGAGAAAAATGTATTTTTATATCACAAAATTTTGGGTAGACTCCATCTACCTTGCTTATACCCAGAAAACGCCATTGATTAAGAGAATGATTTAACTATTTTTCATTATACAATTTTAAGATACATTTTTAATTCAGTACTTGCAATTCCGCACGCTTTCCTGGTTATCGCATATAAGAAATTTAAGTATCGTTTACCTATGTTGATAAATTTCTTTACACTATTTTCATTTTTCGAACAAGTCCCACGCTGGGCGCCAAATTTTATGTAATGTTTTCGAAATACAAAAAAAAAGAGGAAATTTTATATTAGCATTGCTTTTTTTTAATATTATTTTTATAGCCATGAGGAAAAAGGAGTCAATTTTATCTTATTCAATAAAATGCATAATCATACGATGTAGCTAGATTTCCATAAACTTTTATTTGGAAGTGTAAGTATAATAGTCATCATGTGAATTGAATCAGTCCTGGTTAAAAGTGGATATGTGCTATATATATTGTGAATGACACATATCCCCTTTTAACAAGGAACGATTCAATTCGTGTTAATAGTGATTGTTCATTACGAGAAGAAGAATCACGAAGAATCAACGGTTGAGTAGAACTTACAATATTGAATCAAATCAATGAAAAGAATTGCATTTAAAAGGAGAAAATATAAAATGATTTTAATGGATATGATAAATCAAGTTCGTTGTTCAATATATTTAGATATTGCAATAATAATACAGCAATTGGTACATTCAGGTACTGAATAACTAGTTTATAATACAGTAAACTATCAAAAAATAAATTTAAGAAGCAACAAATGATTGTCTTGGAAAGAATTAAAAACAAAAGCTCTTTAAAACAAATATATTTATTAAATTATTATTTCATTTTCTCTATACAAACTCCATTGCCCATCTAGTGTCCTCTGTATAATGAGCACTTACCAGGTGTGTAAATATGAAACCGGAATTTGTACATAGACGGCGTTAGATGTCACTGTGGTTACTGTAAAACTGCGTCCTTGGCGCCATTTGCTCGTTTTGACTGCCGATAACGATTTGCAACTCACAACCAGACAAGTTTCATGTCATAGTGTAGTCTTTAATAGCGTTGAACATGGCGCAATTTGTACCTACAAACTACGATGTGCGGACAGCATTGATTTTTTGTTACCATTTGAAGAAAACTGCTGCAGAATCGCATCGCATGCTTGTCGAAGCTTACGGTGATCATGCTCTTGGTAAGTCACAATGCTATGCGTGGTTTACAAAATTTAAAAGTGGCGATTTTGACGTGAGAAACGAAGAACGTGAAAGACCACCGAAAAAGTTTGCAGACAGCGAATTGCAAGCTTTGTTGGATGAGGATGACGCTCAAACGCAACAACAACTCGCGGATCAATTAAATGTGACACGAGAAGCAGTTTTCATACGTTTAAAAGTCATGGGCAAGGTTCAGAAGGTGGAAAAATGGGTTCCACATGCATTGACTGAACGACAGCAGGAAAACCGAAAAACCACTTGCGAAATTCTGCTCGCCAGGTACAGAAGGAAATCATTTCTCCATCGAATTGTGACTGGTGACGAAAAGTGGATCTATTTCGAGAATCCTAAGTGTAAAAGATAGTGGGTAACTCCAGGAGAACCGGCGACATCGACTGCAAGCAAATCGCTATGGACGGAAGACAATGCTTTGTGTTTGGTGGTTTCAGAAGAGAGTGATCTATTATGAACTGCTGAAACCTGGCGAAACCGTTAATACCCAACGTTACCGACAACAAATGATCGATTTGCATCAAGCTTTGCGTGAAAAACGACCAGAATATGACCAAAGACAACATAAAGTGATTGGGATTCACGATAATGCACCCTCCCACACAACAAAACCGGTGAAGGAAACGATTACGACGTTTGGCTGGGAAATCCTTCCGCATGCGGCTTACTCACCAGGCTTCGCGCCTTCCGATTTTCACTTATTTGCATCCATGGGACACGCACTTGCTGACCAACGCTTCACATCTTACAAAAATGGCTTGATAACTGCAGAAATGTATCGCTAGCGATGGCCAATACTTCGAATTAAATAGTTCTTAGCATAGTCATCCAATCACTGTGTCATTTCTGTATATAAATTCTGGTTTGATATTTACGCACCTGGTATACAGAAACTAAATTATTGAATACGTGTTCAATAAAGTATACTATACTCTTGAAATATCTCAAATTAAAAATATTTGACAAGGTAAAATTATTTAGTAGGTATATACAGAGTGAGTCAGAAGAACATGACGGTTTTTATTCACTAATCATCCGCTACGCGTCGCGTCATTGTTACGTGCCGTTAATTTTACCGTGCTTTGCAGTTGAGATAGAACGCTGGTGCAACATCGCATTCCTATCTAGAGGTATTTATAAAGATATAATTTGTAAAGCCACGTCCAGACATGGAAACATGTTTCCGGAAATATTGTTTGCAAACTGTTTCCCGACGTATTTGTGTTTTCTAAATATTTCACAAATGTTTGCAAGCATTTCAGAAATATTGGAAAACATTTAGAAAATAATTTCTTAGGGCCGTCAAAAATATGAATATACCGAAATCGGTATGTTGGAATACCGAAAGTTCGGTATCACACATACCGAAATATCTATATACCGAAAATACTCAGTTGTAGAGAGTTGGCGTAGGATTCGGTAGGTCGTGGGTTCGATCCAAGCGATAATCCTGACTGAGGTTTTCCCAGGGTTTTTCTTCAGTCACACTAGACAAATGGCGGGGATGGCACCTGCAAGATAGGCCCTGGCCGACATCTTTCTGAATCCTTTCCCCTCCTATATCCCGGTCTGAGCCTTAGATGCCTAAAGGTCATAAATAAAATTTTAAAAAGCAAATACTGTCTCTCCTTTCTGTCTTTATTTCTTTCTTTGGCTAAGGCCGGGATGAGGTAGGCAGAGGACGGGGAAGGTATTGCCCAGGGCCGTTCATAATTTACCATCGCGCCATTGCAGTTGCAGATGCACCATAATAACGAAATCCGAATTCTGGGTCTTTGAACCTGTGACCGAAATCGGACGAAGCCATTGGACCGGATATCTGAAACCCCGAAGATGGGAGCTTTGGATATCCGCATCCTGGTGGATCCATTCCTGCTCAACAGTTTTGGAATTACAACAAAATGTTGCTGAAATGCATTTTGCTGCTTGCTTTTATCCCATCGTCAAAACTGCCGCTGCGTGATTGACTTTTTTAATTGACACGACATGAAGTCGGCGAATCTACAGCAACTGTAGTTTCATTATCAGGAAAGGCCGAAACACTACCTGATTAGAGTCGACCATGGTGGCTCAATGGGTAGAGCGCTCATCTCTAGCGCTTGGGTTCGTCGGTTCAAACCCTCCTCATGCCATGTGAGCTTTGTGGTGAACAAACACCGTGTGCGTGGGTTTGCTCGGGGTTCTCCCGTTTCCTCCCACTTTCTTCATTCCACCAATCATTCCATCATTATCCATCTGGTCTGAGCCTGAGTTCCCTAAAGACCTTCGAAATGAGTCTGTGCGTTAATGTAAATGATATAATGTGTAATTCTGTAATATGAATAATCAACTTTGTCTTTCTCATGTCAATGTTGTTTTCTCAGGTGAGATCGCCAACATTTCATTGCTTATCGCTCCTGTAAATATACTCTATATTATTACACTGGCAAGGTTAAAAGATTGACATTTGGACCCATTTGCTGCCGACCGGGTGGTTGTCAATTTTTCTGTGTTAAGTTCAATGTTTACCTAACACAAGGTTCTTGTGAAAAAAAGGAATTACATCTATTATTTCGAACTGCACGGTTGCAGAGCAAAGTCCTCAATAAAATTCTTAAAATGTATGCGGTGCCTTGACTTCGTAACGAGCTACTGGGGCTGGAAGAGTGTTAAGGTGTGAGGACTAGTATATATACACAGAGAATTGACGTGCTGTGGTGGTGTATTGGGCACCATACCCGGCCGGCAACTGGGAGATCTGGATTCGAGTCCCGGTCGCGGCGGTTGTCAATGTTTCTGGTAATTTAAATGTGTACCAAACACAAAGTTCTTGTGAGAAAAGGAATTACAACTCTAAATATAGATAAGTAGCCTAAAATTATACTATGTTTTGCATATGAACCGGAATTTCGAGGGGGGGGGGGAACCAGGCCAACTCCCTGAATACAAACGTCCATGAGTACCTCCATATCTCTCACTATCATTGTTTGTCGGTATTGTGACATTGTTCGGTATTTCGGTATATTGATATGGTTTGGTATATCGGTATGTCGACATTTTCGGTATTATCGCTATTATGGTATTTTCGGTTTATCGGTATCGATAATTGTCGGTATCCAAAAGATACCGAAAGTCGGTATGAAAATCTCAATACCGAACACCCCTACACTTTCTGATGTTTTTCCAGAGAGAGAGAAACAATGTTTCTTGTTTCCTATTTGAAATGGAAAACATGAAACATTGTTTGGAAACATTTGGGAAACATTCTGTAGCAAACCTCGGTTTATGGAGGTAACCCGTCTTCAAACGAACGTAGAATCATAATGATGGCCTCAGATAGTAAATAAGAAATTAAATTACAGAAGTTATAAGTTGTGTTAGCGTACTCCACCTAAATGAGGCATGGGATGGGTACAACGTTGTACCTTTTTGCATGCTCTTGTTCATGTTCGGGATGAATGGAGAAACGACACCACATCTCCTTTCCCGATTGATGAACATGCATGATGTGAGTTACCGACGAATAACAAGTAAATTACAGCAGCGTTCCGCAAACTGTGGTGCTTGATGTTTGCCCTAGTTGTCCTCTGAGTCCAGGTCATAAGTAAACAGAACATAATGACAAATATACGTCTTTATTATGATTCTGCCAACGGTAGGGTGAATATGCGTAGGGGAACACAGTGACAGTACAGTCTGATGAACTCAAGTAATCGAAATATTGGCCTAGATTTAAATGAGCATTAAACCCAGACAGCCACAGGATGGGGGAGATGTTGGAAAGTGGTCGGTCAGGTGCTAGTGTGTAGGTATCATTTCCGCATTTGTCTGGTGTGACTGAGGGGAAAACCCTAGAAAAGTCAGAATGGGCGGCTGCTGCGATCGTTCCCAGGACTTCCCGATTGCTCTACTGAGCTACGGTCGTTCGTTAACTATAATGAATAGGTTACTAATTAAACCAAATACGGTCTTCATTACTGCACTTAATATAAACGTTCCTCACGAGCATCTGAGGAACCAAAGTCTTCATTTTGAATCCGCACTGTCATACAACTTTGAAAAATCGTAACCGACCATTTTCTATGAATCTAAAAGTGTACCTGTAAATCGGACACGTATGATTAGTCGTTATATTTTCTTTCCTTACAGGATTCCACTTTGGTTTCTGTGTAAACTTGACGTGACAAGGTCTCGTGTACATCAATATACGTTTAGTACCTGCGGTGACGATAATTTCTATTACTTTCTTCTATGATACTGATTTATTTTTTATATACAGCATTCCGTCGTAATCATATAAACATAGGTTGAATTCTGTTGAAACATATACCTTATTTTAAATACTTTTTTTTTTTTCAGAAATATTCGAATCTACTTGTGCTTGTGATTAAAATACAATGCTATGTAGGCGAAAAGTCACAAATTAGTATCACCGACGAAGCTAATGAAAATAGTAGTCACCGCACGTACTGAACGTATATTGATGTACACGAGACCTTGTCACATCAAGCTTCCACGCTTGAATGGTGGACTGACGAAACAGCAACTACAAAACAGCGACAGGCAAAAACAGCAACATACAAAAACCGCGACAGACAAAAAAGCGAAGGCAAAAACAGCGACATACGAAAACAGCGACAGACAAAACAGCGATTCGCAAAAGCCGTCACACACAAAAACATCGACATCCAAAAACCGCGACAGGCAAATCCCCGAGAGACAAAATCGGATATAAAAAGTGACGCATAAATACTGCGACGCTCAACAACAGCAATAAACAGAAGCGCGACACACAAAACATCGACCCACAAACCGCGACAGGCAAAAACATCGACATACAAACCACCATGACCGAACAGTGACGCACAAAACAACGGCCCAAAAACTACGACTAACAAAACCGTGACAGACAAACGTAATGCTGGCTACACTAAAGGAACTTCATTGTTGTATATCTTTTCAACAAATTGTACACAAATGAATATTTCCTAGGCACAATCAGGCACAAATGAAACAGAAACAATTGGCGCAATTTTCTTTTTAAAATTTACATTGCTAATTCGGTTTCAAGATTGTTTTTTCTTTTTAATTTCGACGTGAAACTTGCCCCCACTCGAAAGAAATTAAATATCTCATATATTTGTGACGAATTGAGCACAAGGGAAACTTTCTACGGCACAAAAGAAGCACAAACTTAGTTTCGAATTTCACATTTTCGGCAAATGTAAACTTGAAGCTGCTCCCCAAAACTGAGTGTCGCATAATTTTGCGACGAATTGAGCACAAACGAAACTTTCTGTGACACAAACTATTGCACTACTTTTGGTCGTTTGTGCCGTTTTTGCTGCTACAGCTTCATGGAGGTCACGCGTTCCGGTTTAGTCTGTCACAGAATAAAACAAGTCAGCGCTGCGATTCTACTAACCATCGCCTAGGATCCCGTCTTTTGACAGCATTTCAGGCACACAAACATTCATGTTTATAAAACAGGTCGACAACGCTTACAACTAGAGTGATTAAGGACGGGAAAACCCACAGTACATTTCAATTGTGTAAAATAGTTTATACGACGTTTGGTACAGATAAGTATAACGATATGGAAATAGTTTTAAAAAGTTAATATTACATATTTAAATGGTTGGGAACACTGACAATTGCGGCGCCTAATCATGATGTTTAGGTGACTGAGCTAGTCAAGCCAAGACTCCTCCAACGACATCACAACTACGTCACTACACCATGTGGATCATAAGATATTATTGGACACTATTTGACAACACTGACAGCGGGATTCTTGAGAATGGGGACATTTACAGTATTTTTTATTGTGTTGAATAATAATAATGCCAAGTTTGGTACTGCTACGTCTAACGTAGAAGGCAGCAAATTGAAAATAATAAATTGTAGAGAAAACAGGTTGGCAACATTGAGGACTGGGATGCCTCAGAACGGTGACACCCACAGAATTGATATATTGTTTCCAATAACCTTTATGCCAATTTTGGAGCAGGTAGTTTGCACAGCTTGGCAGTAATTTCAGAAATTGTATTTAAAATAATCGATTGGCAACACTCACGAATACTACGTACCAATCAAGATTGTTCCCTTCTGACCTAACCTCCACTTTCCGATGGTCACTAATTTAAGATAATGTACGACAAATACAAAAAAAGCAATTATTAATAATAAATAGGAGCATATAAAAATATATTTTGAAAAAAAAAAAAATGTTGACCCGAGGGGGGTTTGAACCCGGGACATTTTACTCAAGAAGCGAACGTCTTGACCATTTGACCACGAAGCCGAATTGAGAAATTGGTTTCGTCGTTGTATTTACAGTGGGTAGCGTCAGAGCCTGTCACTAGCACGTCGTAGGTGATGACGACTTCCGCCGTGTTTACTATCTTAATCCTCAAGTCTAAAACTCCACTAACTCCCTTCCCTAACATTGGTTCTATACTTACTACAAATTGGGAATCCTGGCCATAGAGACAGAATAGAATAGAGGGAGCTTGAGACTGCTTTATTGCCGAGGGGAGTGAAGCCAAGAGACAGAATCGACGAAGCATTTTCACATTGGCTGGTTCCACATTGAGCGGTACTCTATACCGAGTATTGTCCTCTCATTCTTTGTTATGGAAAGAGAAACTATTAGTGATAAGCGCGCATGTCTATTGAAACCTCCAAAATATATCGTTGTTGGAAGAACATCTGTTTTGCAGCGAATTGACAAGTGTAAAATACTTGAAAATGTCCCAGATGTGTTGTGCTGTACATTTTAGTAACACAATAGAAACGTGCGTTTCGAAATGGTTACTGACTGACGCACAGAACTCGGTATAGAGGGACTCCAACGGGGCCATACAGTATGATTTAGACGCTGAACCGTAAATTTAAATTCACGGGACGTCGTGAAAGTTCTCTTTATTCAATCATATTCTAATAAGGGAAAGTCACGATATCTTGTCGCTGAAATTCGAGTCTAACATAATGCATCTGATACAACATGGTGAGATATGGAGAATAACAAAATTTAAGGCGCGGTGGACAAGGGTAGCAAGGGACAAGGGCAGCAAGACTAAATAAAGGGTGTGTGTGTGTGGGGGGGGGAGAAACCTCGAAATCCACTGACGTTATACAAAGACAATATTGGTGTTTCAGAACGAAGTCTGTTACTTTCGGGAGGTCATTCCTGACATTAAAGCAAGTAAAAAAGTTCCATCAATAGTAGCTCTTTTCGACTGTCGCTGTTTTTGTGGGTCGCAGTTCTTGTCTGTCGCGATACTTTGCCTGTCATGGTTTTGATGTGTGTTTTTGTGCGTCGCTGTTTTTGGCTGACGCGGTTTATGGTTCTTGCTACTTTCGTGCGTCGCGGCTTTTGTCATCGCTGTTTCTGTCTGCCGCTATTTTCGTAGGTCGCTGTTTCTGTGTGTCGGGGTCGATGTTTTGCGAGGCTCGATTTTGGCGTGTCGGTTTTTGGGTCGCTGTATTGTCTGTCGCGGATTTTATTTTCGCTGTTTTTGTGTGTCGCGATTTTCACCTGTCGCCATTTTTGTGCGTCGGGGATTTTCACTCTCTATTTTTGACTGTCATGATTTTATCGTAGCTGGTTTTGACTGCCGCGGTTTTTGCATGTCACTGTTTTCGGCTGTCGCGGTTCTTGTCTCTCGCTACTTTTACACGTCGCGGTTTTTGTATCGCTGTTTTTTGCTTCGCTGTGTTGGAGTTGCGGTTTTTGTACATCGCTCTCTTCACTCATCGCTGTTTTCGTTCGTCGGTGTTTTACCCGTCGCGGTATTTGTAATCGCGCTTTTTACGTCGCTGTTTCGTCGTACAACCCGCTTGAATCAACCTCAACATATCAAGCTTGACAAGCAGTAATTAAGAGTGATTCAAGCTTGATGTCAAGCTTGAATTACTGTTACATTAAGCTTGACGTGAAGTTTGAATCATGCTTAATTACTGCTTGATTCAACCTCATAATCAACCTTGTATCAAGCTTGACGTTAGGCCTGAATACTACTTGATTCAAGCTTGAATAAACCTAATCTTCAAGCTTGATTCAAGCTTGACGTTAAGCTTGAATCAAGGCTTGATGTGCTTAAACTAGCGTGCTTGATTCAAACTCGATTCCACCTATTCGGCTTGACACATCAAGCTTGATGGCTTGACGAATCAAGGCTGATCCAAGCTTGATTCAAGGGTAAAATGCTATGTGAGAATAGATTAAGGTCATAATATGACCCCTCGCACAGTGTTGGAGTCCATTAACGCCTTTTCCTACGTTCTTACAACAGGGCATCTATCACGATCTATGACGCACAACCTGCCGCCACGTCCTCCTCGGAAACATCTTTAAAGTCTATCTCCTGAGCTGAGACCTGAGAGTAAGTAGCAACAAACCGCGCGCCAACCCCTAATATCTGATTTGTTGTGTGCCTTCTCACGTAGTTGGATAAGATAAAATAGTTCTCATGAATATGCGCTTAAATACCACGTTAGAGTATTAGCTATTTACTGTAATGTTAATTTCTAATAAGTACATAAAGATGTTTATGTAGAGAGAAATATTTAAGTGGCATTTGAAATCGTGAATTATATATTGTCTTCCTGATATATTGTTTTCACTGCCACCCCTTGACCCTCTTTCACAGGAGCAGACGAAATTTGGCATCCCTTGCTAATGACAAGCAACGGTCACATTCCAGTCCAGCGGGGAGGACACATTCCTCCTCTTTCTTGGTGTCAGTTGTCATTGTGTGTTCTGTGCTTGCAGTTTGACAGAGGCAAAATTCAAGAGGAGCGAATATTCTGCTTTTTCGTGTGTTCTCGTTACTGTATATACTTGTGATTTTCGTGCATATATTACTGTATATACTTGATTCTCGTGCGTTTATATTCCTGTAAATATTTGTGATTTTCGTGTACTGTATATAGGCCTATTTATAATTCTCGTGTATATATTATTGTATATAGTTAAGTAATTTAGGTTACTGGCCGAAGTGGTGAAATAAATCATGGCCACACCGAAAGTGATAAAACATGTGCAGGGAAAAGCAATCAGAAGCGGGGAAAAACAATGCATTTTGAATGTATTCCATGACTTAAAGGAAACGAATCCCGGTGTAGCGATTGATAGCATAGTGAATCTTGTGTTTCAATCAACGGGAGTGAGTAAGGCGAGCGTCTATCGCATCATAAGGGAAGTCAAAACAACGGGAAACGTTAAAACCCCTGTAAAAACAAAACGCCGGCTTACGTTAGGCGAAAAGTATGATGATTTCACAAAAGATGCTATTCGGAAAAAAGTGCATGATTGTTTTTTCTTCCGTAATGGACTGTCCACTGTAGATAAAATTATGAAAGCCGTTAATGATGATCCCGACTTACCAAATTTCAAAAGATCATCTATGCATAGAATGTTGAAATTATTACATTTTAAGTTTCTCCGTCGGATGCTGTGCTAATGGATAAAGATGATATTGTGTTACACCGCCGAAGGTACCTGCGCCAGATACGTCATCTTAGGGAACAGGGTAAAAAAATATATTACCAAGATGAAACGTGGATAAATGTTGGGCACACGGTAGAAAAAGTTTGGCAAGACACAACAGTGCAATCTAAAAAAACAGGCTTTTCTTTCGGGTCTATCCACCGGCTTAAAAAATCCCTCCGGCAAGGGAAAGAGATTTATTATAATATACATTGGCAGTGACAGTGGTTTCGTTGAGGGTGGACTTCATGTATTTGAATCCAAATCTTCGAAAGATTACCACCAAGAGATGGATGGCAAAATGTTCAAGAACTGGTTTACTAGCATTTTGCCTACGTTAGAACCAAACAGCGTAATTGTGATGGATAATGCTCCATATCATAGCGTAAAATGTGAGAAGATCCCCTCAAAATCATGGACCAAACGCAATATTTGCGAATGGCTGTCCGCAAAAGGCATTGAACACGATTCAAAAATGTTAAAGGCAGAACTTGTGGACATTGTAAAGAGCGTAAAATCTAAGTACGATAAATATATGATCGATGAAATCGCAACGCAAGCTGGACATACAGTGTTACGTACTCCTCCGTACCACTGCTCCCTGAATCCAATTGAATTAATTTGGAGTCAGGTAAAAGGTTACGTCGGAGTTAAAAACGGAACCTTTATTATTACCGACGTTCGCACTATTATGCAAACAGCGTTTGCAAGAATTACACCAGACCGGTGGCAGGGTTGTGTTCGGCATGTGATTGAGGTGGAAGAGAAAAAAATGTGGCAAATGGACGGAATGTGTGAAGACACTGTTGAAAACTTCGTTATACGTGTGGGTGATAGCAGCGAGGATGGTGACAGCAATTTCTCGAAAGAAGAACATATGTCTAATGAGGACAGTGGTATGGAAGGTATTCATCCCCTCGGCGTGTAATGTGTATATTGAGGTAAGTATTTTGTGCATTATATATTTTTTAATCATTCATATTAGACTATATTTGTAGCCTCAGTACGTGTAAGGAGTGTTCTCTAACGTCTAAATTTCTTAACTGTCTTCAGAATGTAGCAGAGTTATAACACGTTGCTAAAGCACGTGCGGCATGGGAGGCAGAAACATCTCTGCCTACAAAAGCCAATCCGGTTACGATTAGCGCGGATGAATACGGTTTCTAGTGCTACAGTTGTTTACCTTTACTCTCAGGTCTTAGGAGATAGACTTTAGTTCCACTAACAGGTCTGGACGCGAGACATCTTAGCAAATAGAGTGTATCGCTGTTGGAATTTTAAACGGAAGTTGAGTCAACAATGCGTCACTACTAGCTTGTTATCTAACACGTGAACTGTAAATACAACTTCAGAAACTCATTCTGCCAGAGTGCTTCGGTGGGCTGATGGTTAAGGCGTCGGCTTGTTAAACGAAGGAGCTCGGCTTCGATTCCCGGCAGCGTTAACACTTTTTTTTTCAAAAATATATTTCCATATGTTTATATGTATTATTAATAATTGTTTTCTTGCACTTTTCGTAGATTATCTTAAATTAGTGACCATACGCACGTGGAGGTAAGGTAAGGTTAGGTGCGGTCATGTATCTTTATACACTCTTTGTTCTGGATGCAAAATTCCGACAGCGATATGATCGTCTTAGTAACTTGTTTCGAAAACATTGTTTCTGAAACATGTTTCCATGTTTTCCAAATGTTCACAAATGTTTCCCAAATGTTAGCAAACATTTAGAAAACATGGAAACATTTTGTTTCGCAAACATGTTTCCATGTCTGGACTTGGCTTAACAAAGGCACAGTGTGATTTTAGGCACCGACGACGTGATGCGCTTACTCGAAATACTCTGTTGGTTTGAAATGGTGTGAAGGAGGCAGCAGTATACGTACAGGACAGCAAACCTCCAGGGCGTTCTCGTTCCTTGCGTACACCAAGAAACGTGAATCGTGTCATTGAGATTCCAGGAGACATGTTGGAGCGAATTATATCACCTTTTCCGGTTTTATTGTGAGAATGTGTTCAACGTGATGGAGAACACTAACAAAATATAATCTTTAAGAAATAGTGCTTCAGAATAATTCTTCATGAAAAGAAGAATGTATATACAAAAAAAAAACTTTTTAAAGACATAATTTTCTTAAACATTTCGTATGAAAGAGTAAAAAAAAAAAAAAAAAATTCATGACTAAAAAGAAAAGCATAGGTCGCGCTCTCATATACAGACACTTTATAAATGCTTGAATTGGTGCGTTCCATGCTTTTTTTAGCTATGCATAAACAAAATTATTATTATTATTATTATTTACTTTTTAATATGAATTGTTTAAGAAAAGTGTCTTTAACATTTTATTATTATTATTTTCCGAGTTATTTCGGTGTTCGGATGTTTTTCTCAAGTGACCCAAATCCTAAAGTGTTCTGCAACCAGTCAAACCCAACATCTTTGCAGACTAGTATTTATTTTAGGATAAAGAAGTCAATATTAAAAAAATATTGAAATATGCTTTCAAAATATAGAAATATATGAAAGTAACAATGGAATATTTTATTGTCATCCGACTTACGTCGCTGTGCAAATTTCATCATTGTATGACTTCGGGAAATTATTTAAATTAAGGTTACATGATCTGAGGGTACCATGAACCATTGTGAACTAAAGAAAAGAATGTAAAAACAAAAAATACGGAAAACCAGCGTTTGAGCAAGCAAGAAGAACAAGAAGCAAGAAATCAAGGTTTGAACGAAAATTCAGAAACTGGTATTTGAACATAAACATCCAAACCGGTTTTTGAATAAAAACTAAAGGAGAGCTTTGAGCATAATGCGAAAACCGGGTTTTGAAAGAAAGAAAAAGAAACAACTGAATTATTATTTTTTTCATTTTAGGCTTCAGATGCGAAAGTTGGGCAGTCTCATATCTCCGCTATGCCCATCTGTCTATGTACAAATTCTAACTCAGTAACTTGTAAGGGTACTAAGGTGGTTGAGATGTCGTTGGAAAGATCTGGGTGAGACGAGTTCAAAGATGCACAGATCATGTTCGTTGATAAATTTCAACTCAGTAAGAACTGAGGATACGAAGGTGATTGAGATGTCGTTCGAAAGGTCTCGTTGAAACTATCAACGACACATAGATAATTCAAATTGAATACTCGCTGCTGAAGCCTGGCTGTAGGACATGTGTAGCCCTCCGACTGAGCGCCGCCTAGCTCGTTTTAAAGGAAGTTGATTTTGCCCATTTTTAGTATATAACAACCAGATTTAAAGATTTAGTAAAAAAAAAAAAAAATGAAATTATAATGTTATGGAAAGTGAGATATTTATTTCATAAATGAACAAAATAAAATTTCATTTTGTTTTCTTTTGCCTGTGGTGTCTCAGCGAAATTGCAACATCCTCCACGGAAATAAATCATCTCCAGATGTAGCTACTTTAAGGTACCGGAGGGAAAGCTAGTTTTCCTCTTTTTCTACAGTTAGCAACGGAAGCAGCAGCAGAAACAGATTAATTCCGGGCTAGTGGCTATTGAATTATACCGCTCCGGTGCACTCTCCACCTATTTCCCACCGGTCTTTCCATTTCCTCCCTCAAGGTACTAGAAAATGATGAAGGAACACAACAGACGGCAAAGGTATTATTAGAAACGGTAGATTCCAGCTAAGGTGAAATTACGTCTTAAGGAATTGCTCTTTTCCTGGAGGTCTCGCACTATGCAGGATGCGAGAAAACTCCATTTCCACATTTCATAATCTATTTCATATGATATTTTAAAATAAATGTTCAGACATGTTGATCCACTATCTGGGTTTCAAAGAAGCTGACATAACAGGCCTTCTTTAATACTAATTAGTGTTGCCACGAGACGAGCAAACGAGACGAGACGAGGCGTCTCGTGTCTCGAAAACCCAAACAGAGTTATTTAATTTGTTTAAAAAATTTAAAAAACGGGAAATTTGGGCTTTCTCTCTGTCTTGTTAACACATACTTTCTTTGTTTCTCTCCTTTCGTCCTTTAACAGTTTCCTGGACAGACAGACGCCTTCAAACATGATTTTGTTGTGCACATCCACCCTCCTTTGTTTGTTCCCTGCACCTGTAGTAATGAAAGTACAGAAGAGTGGGAAGGGGGTGATCTTCTGAAAAAAGAAGTGGGAAGTTCGGAAATTGCAAGGCAAAGGAGTGTTTTATGTTGAGCTACGAAAATTGGAACCATATGTTGGGTGAAGACAAACCGGAAAATGCTCTATCGGGTACTTTGTGCATTTATATTCATTTTTGAAAATTGACATTTGTACGGTACGACATTCAAAGAGGTACCAAGGGTGACTTCTATGGAGATATTTTCAAATAACCCTAAAGAACATCTTGCTTTTATAAAACTCAGGAGCTGCGGTGGTTTGTGACAAATAAGGAAACGACACTAAAATAGAAAAAGAGACAAACACACAGTCCACACACATTAACAAAGAGTAACAGACAGAGAGGGAGGGAGGGAGGAGGAGGACATGTGGGTATAAATCAAGGACGGCAGAGAAAATGCTGTTCAGTGGGGACGGGGTGACTCTGTACCAGAACACAAAAGAAAGCCAAATATTTATATATGTTACTTAAACAATAATTGAATAATTCACTTTAGAAAGGGCAGATATCCAAGACAAAAAAGACCCATAGGAACCATGCTTTTCATTTAAAAAACCTCACATTCGTGTATGAAGTGCATTTTAGAACCTCTTTTTAAAATGAAATACAAAGATTTGTACCAAATTATTAATTCTTTAATTTAATTATTTTTTGTGTCTCCTGTAAAATTTTATAAACGTGACTTGTGCCCTTTCTGAAATAAATGATTCGATTCTGCAAATGAAATAATTAACATAAAATCGAGTAATGCAAAGGTAAAAACCTTTGCCCCTAAAGCAATGAGGGGGGGGGGGGGGGCATGAAGTATGCAGGGTTTACGAAGGGGGCACCAGGTAAAATAGGTTGGGAACATCTGCGTTAAATAATTAAGATTTCAGGTCACTTCATTTTGACTCAGTTTGTAAGCCTTGTAAGAGGCACTCTTAAATCTCTTTCTGAATTCAGTAGTGTTTGTGTGCGCTTCTAGCTGTTGTTAGAGCAAATTTTAGAAGTTTGTTAGGCGGTATATTCTTCATAGATTACTTTTAATTATGAAATCTTTAGTTGTTAAAAAGCGAACAAAACGAAAAGGTTCGACAAGGAGTGGCTCGAACATAAAAATTTTAAAATGTGGTTGCAGAACGTACTAGGTTCCGACAGCAAACCTGCAGCGTGGAGTTAAATATGCGGTAAAAGCGAATTACACAACTTTCGAAAGGAGTGAAACACCAGGCGAAAGTAAAATAGATGCTTTATTAGAACGAAACGAAGTGCTGGAACATAAAAATCGAGTGAAAACTAGTGAAATTCAAATTTTAGAGATTTTTCGCGGAACACAATGCTGCCTTTTCTTTAAATGAACTTTCATTGTGAACATATATATGACTTTTGGAAACTTAAGACTATTGAGTTGAAAATTCAATCATCATTGGATGCTATTACAGTAAGCAATAAGAATTCTTTGATTCAAAATGAACCGATAACCTTTATAGTGGCGGGAAATTTTAAGCCTTCTGACGGGAAACTTCGATTTAGAAAACTGGCATCACTGAAGTAGACAAAAACTAAAGCAGAGTGAAGTATTGTCAATTACTAAGTAAGAAGATTCGGGTGACTTTTCAAGTGATGCAGAACATGTGCAGAAACCGGACGATTTACCTTCATGTTCAACGTCTGCATCTACTTCGAATGCAGGAAACAAATTTAACAAACGCGTAAGCAAATTTTATGTATTCTTTTTCGAAATTAGAAAGTAACTAAACTGTTTATATTAGAACTTATTTTAAGACCTTTAGGCAACTTTGGCTTAGGGCAAATGATGATGGGAGAATTAGTGGAATGAAGAAAGTGGGAGGATACGGGAGTACCTGGAGAAAATACACACATTCCATGTTTGTCCACCACGAAGCCTATATGGCACTAACCGGGATCGAACCGACGAACCCACACACTAGAGGTAAGTGCTCTAAAACTAAGCCACCGCGGCACATCCTATTATTATTATTAATAATAATAATAAACTTAGCAGATGTCTGCTAAAATCACTGTTAATTTGATGTCTGCACTTTTATTTTCGTGATACTGGCAACTCTGCGTTGGCAAGGTGGTTTGTGACAATTACCCGCTGGAATGTCTGCTAGAATCACTCGCATTGTGTAGTCTGGGTAATAACTTTGTTGTATCTTGATCAGCATGGTGCAATCTCCTGGATTTTACTTTTGGGTGGCATGATATGCTGCAATATTTTACGAGACAGAACCCTTCTAGACGAGACGAGACAACCTGAAGTCTCGTCTCGTCTCGTGGCAACACTAATTAATTTACGTTTTAAACATGCTTTTCGTATCTTTCACCATTTTTGCATAAATGTCGAGAATCTCTATTCAAGACGTCAAATGGACGCCATTTCCCAGCAGCTGATTGTGTAAAGGCCAGAATGTAGATTTTTAGTATATTAAACTAGGGGATTCGTACATGAACAGAAACCAGGAATTGTTTTTGTTTGAATTAATTCCAGCAGAAATCCTATTTCGACTCGACTATCTCTGAAGTACAAGATATGATATATATTAAGCCCAATATGTTTCTCGAAACCTACTGCAGTATCTTTAACTTTATTTTTGTCAAGATGCAACGTGATATTGAAGCTAGACTGCTATGACGTAAGCAATCTGCAGACGGCTTCTCATTGAACTACAGGTTTGTTACTAGTTGGTTTGTTTGTATTGGTAAGAAAAGAACCGATAGCATAAATAAATGAAAAGAAATTGTGTAATTGGTGCATAGTTCCTTTGTTCATTAAACACGTCAATAAAATTTTCTAACAAAATATGTATTTCCCTGCCGAGAAATGAAATCGATAAAGGGCTTGGCTGCAGTACGAATGGATGTAGGAGAGAGATCGGTAGCCACGGACGCTTTTTGTTTTGGGGTGATTAATAAAACTCTGTAATAAGGAATATAAATATTAATGCATTTATGAAACATTATGACATCCGCATACGAGATAGTGCATCAAAATGGAGTGAGAACAAATATCTGTTACAAGTTAGACACTGTGAAAGCAAACTATTGGTTTGTCTGTGGTTACCAACCAGGTCCGGTAGTCCCGGACAAAACAAAATAAATTATACAAACCAAGAACAAATACATGAAAATAAGAAAGGAAGATCTAATTTATTACAACCAGATTCGCTGTAGCCATTGTACAACATTTATATCTAAGAGTTTCTTCACTTAACATGTCAGTGCTGCTAACAGAAATTGGAAAATGAAGATATCGTACTAGAAAGACATTGGTATAGGATAATCGTTTACTGAGAATCAATGAAGTTGCTATAACTATATGATACGATTATGAATTAGCCCAAATAAAGGACATTAGTAGGCCTATAACCTAGCATACAATATAATAATAAGAACACATATAAGAATAACCAAATATTTTCAAATTCTAACTGCCCACGGGTACTCGCTATTGTCTGTGTCTACCAAGTTCGCATACAATTTAGATTTGGCAACGGTGTTGTTGTCATTTCCACTATCATAGTACTAGTATGAGGGTCTTGAATTTTATCTTTGGATGTACCTTCATGCAATTACATGCTTGTTAGTAAAAATATATAAGAAAAGAATACATATTAACCCGTAGACAATTTCAGTTTCTACGTAAATCCATGTCGTCTGGGACGTGAAATCCCTACTCCTATGCAGTCTTGTATTGTCACCAGGTTCCTGTGACCGTAGTTTCGGTAACTGTCCGGGGCTACCGGTTTCTCCCCTAAATAACATGAGTTGTGAAAGCTTTCGTCACCCGTATTCACTATCTATTGAATCTAGATTTAAATTCGAATCAACCTTGAATCGTATTAACCATCGCGATAAACCTGGCTTCACAGCTCATATTTGGACCGCATTTAAAGTGCGAAGGTTGGCGCTCGATTCAAGATATCGTACTCTGCACTTTAGCAAGCCTTTACAGGCATTACTTCATGAAGTTTATTACTATATATGGTAGCATTACACGTTTCAATTATTTTTCTAGTAGGGGCACAAATGAAAAATATTAAGTGATTGAAAAGGACCTGTCAGTTTTAGAGAACATTCACAGTTTTCCTCACTGTTTCAGATCATGATGAATCCAACGGTGCAAAGCTCATCTGTGTTGGGCTTGTAGTTACTGACATCTAGGAGGGGCACAAATGGACAATACTAAGCGATTCGAAAGGACCTGCCAGTTTCAGAGTCTGATAATTTTCCCCATCGTTTCAGACCGTTACGAATCTAACGATGTATGGTTTATCTCTGTGTAGCTCGTAGTTACTGAGGAGATCTGGGGGCACAGAGAAACATGCAGATGGAGAATACTAAGCGTTGGAAAAGAACCTGCCAGTTTTAGTTTATGTTATACGTTATTCCAAGGTTTGAGACCATTGCGAATCCAACGGTGTATGGTTCATCTCTGTTGGACTTGTAATTACTGACAAGGGACACCCGCGAACTCGGACAGGAGAAACCGGATAAAAGTTTCTACAGGAACTTATTGCAGGTCGCTGAATCCGGTGGTGATAGTCGTTTCCATGCAAAATCACGCACTCAAGCAGTAACGGCGCCAGCTCATGGATGATAGGCCCATGTGCTAAAGAAGAGCTGAGAAGAAACCTTGAAAATTGAAATGCTGAATGTAGTAAATATGATTAACGATTGAGTCTACAATATGTAGAAGCACATATGAATATCGTATGTGAATCACAGTGTTGCCAACTCAGTGAAAAGAATGTGTGAAAAAGGGAATGGAAGAAAGTGTCAAAAGAATGCGAAGTAGTGGAATACATAACGAACCCGACACAGTAGTCGGGAATGAGGTTTTGTCATGTTATAAAACAGTGTTGCTAACTACATAAAGGATAAAAGAGGTAATAAACGTACGCTAGAAGCAAAAACAAGGACCTATAATCAGACAAGATAAGCGGGAGTGAATCAGCAGGCACAGAACAAAAGAGTGGTGTTACACATTGCCATGTAATACGCTGCGTCTGGTGACAGGCGCCTTCGTTGTGTACGGACATGAAGAGTAACAGAGCAGTACCGAGACAAGAAATCATTATTATCAGGACCAAAAGAAACATAGAACCGGCGAGGCGACGGTGATACCAGTAAAATGATAAAATACGGAACAACTTGAAAATACATTAGGCTGCTACACTGACCGGAAAGTGTGCACTAACAAGCTAACACTCAAAGTGCAGATGTGGGTTGGCAAGGAAGTGGTCAAAGCCCAGACAGAGACAGTGTACAGTTTGCACCATTGCTAGGGACTCACAGTCAGCATCACCTCTGCATGGTAACAACTCTATGTCAAATGTGACACTAATGGCATTATCGAATGACAATATGACTGAACCGATGTCGTACCTGGCCTCCTTTCAAGCATACTGCAACATAGGCTTGTAGATCGGTGCGGAAAGTTGATTGTAGATCACAGAGCGCACCTTGATAATGAAATAACGATCATGTAAATTCACCTGAGGTTTGTCACACTGGAGCCGTACGAAATCAACGATCCGCCGGAAATAGAGCTTGTATTGCCGAATACCACTGGCAGATGGCGCCTGTCACCAGACGCAGCGTATTACATGGCAATGTGTAACACCACTCTTTCTTTCTGTGCCTGCTGATTCACTCCCGCTTATCTTATCTGATTGCAGGTCTTTGTTTCTGCTTCTAACGTACGTTTATTACCTCCTTAATCCCTTATGCAGTTAACAACACTGTTTTATAACATGACAAAACCTCATTCCCGACTACTGTGTCTGGTTCTTTATGTATTCCATTACTTCGCATTCTTTTGACACTTTCTTCCATTCCCATTTTCACACATTCTTTTCACTGAGTTGGGAACACTGTGATTCACATACGATATTCATATGTGCTTCTACATATTGTAGACTCAATCGTTAATCATATTTACTACATTCAGCATTTCAATTTTCCCGTTTCTTCTCAGCTCTTCTCTAGCACATTGGCCTATCATCCATGAGCTGGCGCCGTTACTGCTTGAGTGCGTGATTTTGCATGGAAACGACTATCACCACTGGATTCAGCGACCTGCAATAAGTCCCTTTTTTCATAAGTCATATATGAGCTGGTACTTAATTATTTGAACTATTTCGTTCTCTGTGGATTAATTATTTAGTTTACTAGTTCTTGTAAAGAGATTTGATGGCGTATTATTTTCACATTAAGTTGTTTCGGGAAGTTAATGATGGCAAATTTCTTGTCCTTGATTGCATTTGTATATCGTTCTTTGCATAAGTCCATGTATTCTGTGATTGATGGAAAGTTTATATCCCTGTATAACTCCTCCTTCTCATATTTCCAAAGCCTTCTGGATACTCTCAGCCAATATCTCTCAATTTTTTTGAAATATTCCAAATTTATATTTGAATTGTACAATTCATGCCCATAGGTTATAATCGGTCTTAGAATAGAAAGATAAATTCTAGTTTTGACTCTGAATGAAGTGTGTGACAACAAAATGAATTTCAAAGCCGAAAAAACCTGCAGTCCTTTTTGCCTTCTATCTAAAATATGTTTTCTGAAATTTAATCTCTGGTCCAGTGTTACACCTAAATATTTGGCAGTTGAATTTGGTTTAATTTTTTATTTGTTTACGCAAATATATTTATTTTTGTCTCTTCTCGTTCCTTTTCCAGAAGGATAAAATATAATAAATTGTGTCTTATTGGCGTTGAGTTCCAGTTTCCAGTCCCTACACCACTTCAGAAATGTCCTGGCCGGCCCCTGTAAGTTTTTAATTACTGATTTCGAAGTTCTCGCAGAAGTCCAATATGCAGTGTCGTCCGCATAATAATCCTAAACTGAAGATGTTATTATTTGGAGAGATTGGAGTATCGTTTACGTATATCGAGTACAATATTGGACTCAAAGCAGCCCCTTGTGGTACACCTCTACGAATTGAAATATTGTTTGAGAATTCCTCGTCTGATCTTATCATTGTGGTTCTATTAGTCAAAAATTGTGAGATCCATCTAATGGTGGATGTAGGGAGATTGAGTAAGTGGAGTTTATACAGTAGGCCGTCATGCCACACCGTGTCAAAAGCCGATGTCAGGTCCATGAACACGGCGGCAGATCTCCATCCCTTGTTCATAGCCATCTGTATGTCAGTCACAATTCTCATTAGCTGGTCAATGGTTGAGACATTTTGGCGAAATCCCGCTTGATCTTTAGAGATTAGGTTTGTTTCTTCTAAATAATTGTTTAATCTTTTTGAAAGGACTGTTTCACAGATTTTGGCGATGGTATTGGTTAGTGTAATAGGTCTGTAATTTGCTGTTTGATATCTGTTTTTTCCATTTTTTGGTATGAATATGGTGAATGCTCTTTTCCAGGAAGGTGGGATGTAGCCTAATTTGAGTGAAGAATTGTATAGAGCGGTCAGAATAATGTGAAGTTCAGGTGGACTCCGTTGAAGGGCGATGTACGGGATTCCGTCAGGACCAGGTGAGGTGTTCTTCTTTGTTTTAATAATTTTGAGAATCTCTGTCTTGGTAGCATCCTGTATCAATATATTTACATCCCCAATGTGATTGTCCTGTCTGTCAAGCTCTGTGATGTCCTGAAAGTGGTCTATAATAGATCTAATTCTGCTAGCGAAATCAGAGATTTCTTTTTGAATTTTTTTGTTATAATGAGGGGGATCAATTTCCATCTTATCTCTGAATTTAGCATAAAAGATGTCTATAAATTCTTTGTTATTGGAAACTGGTTTTCCGTCCAAAGAAGAAGGGAGAGAGTGTCCGTGTCCTTTGCCTTTTTGCCTAGATAGTGTTTTCCAAAACTTCTTGCGATTTTCTTTATAATTTTCTGTAAGATTTGTGATGAAAAGATCTTTTTTCTTGTCCCTGAATTGTGCAATAGAGTATTTGATTTCTTTTTGAAGGTTATTATTTTTTTTTTAATAAATTGGTTTGGAGCCCTGTGGAAGAGTCTAGTTAGATGTCTCTTTTGTCTGATTTTTGAAATAATTTCTTCTGGGAGCCTCTCCTTAAATGGAATTATTTTTTGTTTAGGTACTAGCTCAGTCATCGCTTCCTGAAGTATGGTTGTCAAGGTGTTGTTGACTGTTTCGATTTCCTCTATATTTGTAATTGGAAGTTTAATTCTTGATAATTCCTGTTTTATTTTTTGTTTAAATTCATCCCAGTTAGTTTTATTGTAATTGTTATAATATACATATTCTATGTTTGTGTTTTTAGTTGTAAAATAAAAACGAAGATAAACCTCTCCATGGTCCGATGGTAAGCTCTTTTCAACCTTTTTAGACGCCAAACTATTTGTCATTGAGGGTGATAGGATGATTTTATCTGGGGAAGTTTCAGTGTCGTTTGGGAACCTCGTAGGTCCCACGTTTATGTTGATAAGAGGAGATAGCAGTAAGAATCTGAACAATCTCCCGCCATTGGTATCAGTTTTCAAGTCTCCCATCATAGAATGTTGGCAGTTTATGTCTGCTGCTAATATAAGATTTTTATATTTTTCTAGGTATGCAAAGAACGGTAGGCTGTTAGTGATGTCTGTAGTTGGACTTGAATACAAAGTTGCAATGTATATCGGGTCCTTCTTTTGCTGAATTGATATGATTAATGGAGTGGTTTGTTTGTCTTCAAATGTATTTGGTATGGGAATTTCATTAGCCGAAAGAAGATTTTTACAAATAATAGCTACACCTCCTGATGCATCTGTTCGATCTTTTCTAAAAATATTAAAGCCTGGGATGTCAATTTTAATATTATGCGTGAACTTGGTTTCATTTATGACCAGAATATCTAAATTTTCATCTAATGCCAATTGACAAATCAAACAATAATAATAATAATAAAAGAAAAAACAGAACTGCATTATATAAGAAAAAGGCAGTCATCCTGGCGATATGAAAATACTATTTATCATTTTTGGTTTTAAGTTTCGAGGCGTTTCCAATGTGGCTATTGATTTTGATGTGCACACATGTGTGGGTGATGGAAGCAAACACAGCGAAAAAGTAAACTTTCTTTCCTCACACCCGCCCGTCATCTAGCGACTCAATTCTATGAATCGACAGAGAAGAGCTGGGAAGGAATACAAACACCAAGAAAATTGGAAAAGAGGGTTGGAAATTATTCTTTCTTGAAAAAGAGATAGAGAGGATGGAAAGTTCCCTCTACAAATACGTTCTTGCTCTCTTTCTCTGCTTACATCAAATATCACCTGTATTACTACGTATATTCTTGTATTTTTTTTCTTTTTGGCGGAAAAGAAACGAAAGGGGGAATACGATAATATGTCTACACACGCGCTGTTTCTTCCAGCAAGTTTTATTTAGGAAAGGAAAGCGGTAGGAAGTTAGGAGACCACTAATACTGTAATAGTTCCAACTTATGCTGTTTGACCTTGGGGTGGCACTCACTTTTGTGCCCGTGGTCACGGGTTCAAATCCCACCGGGGTCTATTGAAAGGAGTGGTAGGAACGAAGCCCACTTTACCAAAAACTGTAGGTCCCGTCCTTAGCAGCTCATCAACTCATTTAGGACGTTAATAATATTTCACTCAGTTACGCAAAGTATGACTTGCATATTGTGTTCGATTTGCCGGAGATTTTCCCTGGTGCCTGAGCAATTCATCCCTAGCTGTTGTTTCCGAATGTGATCCCAACCAGGAAAATATATTTGTATTTCTACCAAAACAGTTTGTAGGTGAAAAGTTACCAGCAAAAACTAGTTTTATGATCTCCCTTCTTAATTTATAGCAAATCAAACACGGCTTCAATTCCTTCGGAAGGTCCTTATTTTCATCAGAAAAGAAGTGCCTTTAACGAAATTTCGAAACATGCTTAGTTTCCGAGCTACAGGTGCTCAAAGTTATGGCGTCATCATCATAAATGACGTCATAGCTCGACAGATAATTACGTATGTTACGATACGTACTCCATGCGGCAACATGGTTTTATTAAACGTCTATGCTCCGACCGAGGTTGCTCATGATAACGACAAAGATATATTCTACGATGAGCTAGAAAGGCTGTTTGACCGATTACCGAAGTATAATTCGAAAATTGTGTTGGGTGATTTTAATGCAAAGGTAGGGAGGACAGAAAAATATAGACCTACCATAGGCAAATACAGCCTTCACCAAAAGACCAACAACAATGGAGAAAGACTGATAACTTTCGCGATTTCGAAAAACCTACTGGTAAAGAGCACGTACTTTGAACACAAAGACATACACAAATACACATGGGTATCACCGGACGGCAAAACTCTCAACCAGATCGATCACGTATTAGTAGACAGACGAAGACACACCAACATAATGGACGTTAGGTCGTACAGAGGAGCGGAAGGTGACACCGACCATCAATTAGTGATTACAAAAGTAAGGGAAAAGTTATGCATCGCGAACAGAGAAAGCAAAGGAACCAAACAACTTAAATTCGAAGTGAAACGATTAAATACGAGTATAAAAGCAGATTATCAACTCGAACTCTCAAATAGGTTCGAAATCTTAGCCGACTCGAGTAATAATAATGATGATATTAATAATGAAATTGATGTAAGTAAAATGTGGGAGGCAATTTGTGAAACAATTAAGAGCGCAGCGAAGGAACGTGTAGTGAGAAGAAACAACAGAAAAACAAACCTTGGTTTATTGAAGAATGCCTTAAGCTTCGTGAGGAACGAAAACAAGCAAGGCAACGATGGCTAAGTAATAAAAGCGAAGCAAATACCAACCACTACAGTAACGCGAAACGAGATGCCACACTCGGGTTCAGAAACAAAAAGCGAGAATATCTGACGCAGAAGATTCAGGAGATTGAGGAAAACGGCAAGACGAATAACATACGAGATCTATCCAAAGGGGTAAACTCGTTAAGAAAAGGTTCCAGCCGAGGTTAGGAATGATTAGAAATGAACGTGGAGATCTTCAGGCGGATCCAACTAAAATTGTGGATGTGTGGAAAAGTTAGTTCGACAAACTTCTTAATGTACACAACGGGGAAGAAACAGAGGAATTTGAAATCCATACCGCAGAACCGTGGATTCCCGAACCATGTCGAAACTTTGGAATACGACCCTAGTAGATGAACATAAATTACGTGTATTTGAAAATAAGGGTTTGAGAAAGATATAAAGACCGAAACGGGACGAGATGACTTGAGAATGGAGGAGACTACATAATGAAGAGCTCCACGGACTGTACGATTCACCAATGTAAAAGTAATGAAATCACGACAACTAAGGTGGGCAGGCCATGTAGCTCGGATGGGGGAAAACGAAGATTATATTCTATAATGGTTGGAAGTCCGGATGGAAGGAGACCATTGGGAAGACCGAGACGTCGTTGGGATATTAGAAGAGATCTTCGAGAAGTAGGTGTTCGTGATGAAAATTGGGTTGATGTTGCCCAGGATATAATCCAATGACGAACGTTTGTTACTACGGTGATGAACTTGCGAGTCCCATAAGTCATAGAGTTAGTTAGTTAAGTTTAAAGCTTGATTTGTACTTACTAGTTGCCGCATGAGAAGCTTGCCATATCAAGCGTGTTAGAAGTTTGCCATGACACCAACGGCGAAATGCATCAACACAACTGTCTACGTCCTACTTGACTGAAACTTGCGATCTCAAGTCAACTTAATACAGTGAATTTCAAACTTGAATCAAACTTGTTACGTGAATTATAACCACACAAGTAAAAAGCAAGCTTGGCTACTTATCTTTGTGTTGGATACCGCTTCGTGGAAAGATTCTCTTACTGAATGTAAACGTTGACATTGTTACGTCACTGAGGGGACACGCACACAAGTTCGATGTCTGACTGTCCGTCCTAATTGATGTTTTCCGAAGATTCCCTCAGCTTCAGCTGGCAAATTCCTGAATGATACCTCAACTAGGACGCTGGTAGCTACATCCGAAGAAAAGTGATCGCCGAGATATGTCATCCGCGAGAAGAGCTTATAACAAAAAAACTAAGAAAATGAACTGTGTACTATCTTCTGAAAATCTTATTTCATAAGCATTTGCGAATAGTATGCAACTTATTCAACTACGGTACACATCTTTTAGTTTTCAAATACTCGCAATTTAAAATTCTTCACTAGTTCAAAGTTTTCCTCAAAGATGCTGTCTTTGAGGTTACAAATCATCGATCAGTTTATTTTCGACATATTACATAATAACCAAGTGGCTATTTCAATTCTGTAACAAAATGTATTGTTTTTTACACAGTGGTAAAGAAACTAGGAAAGTTTTACACCTATTATCATGGTTTCTTGAAATCAATATAAATATATTCTAATAAATTAAAAGGATATTTTCAACATATAATAGTAGTTATAATCAAGATTAAAATCACTGAATTGTTTACATAAATTTATTCGATTTTTTTTAAAGGTGTAATGTTTTTCAAACGGAATTTGAAGTTCAGATCTTTTCGTAAACTAGATAGCAAAAAGCTCCAACGGGACAAGGATATTGGGACAATATGGGACGAGTACTGGTCTAATAACACGGATACCGATCAGAGTTAGCTGTTCTGACTGAACATCGATCGACACCCAGAGCCGGCTCGCGAACAGAGCGCCACAATTTTTTGGGGCACCAAATATTTCGAGTGTTAGTGTATCGCATGAGTCCAGAAATTAAATTAAATTATTATTTATAAGGGCGCATAAAAAATTTGTAACAGCGCCGATTGACTTAGAGCCGGTTCTGTCAACATCGTCGTGGTACGGTATTCGACACTCAAGGTATTTTTTTTTTACACGTACCAACGCATATCCAGCACGCAGTACCTACATTCAACCACCTCTCTCACTACTATTAACGATATATCACTATACATAGCCACCAAACCATCCAGATTACGCATACATTTCAGTTTATCACTTACCAGACACCCCTCACCACGTAGCACCATCATTTATTGCACAGTAATCATTAATGTGCTAACAGGGCTTCATCTGTCTCCATCAATGTTCAGAGCAGCCCCTGAACAAGAAGACTCACCTGCATTCGTCTTTATTGTTTTCAAAGTGTTGTGATGTATAACTGCACCTCGCCTTCATCTCACATTACCATGATCTATCTACCACCCACAATATGATTATGAGCAAAAACTCTTAATGTCCTATATAAAAATTGATGAATAAATAAATAAAGTAAGATTAAAGTAATAACCCATAACCCATCTACCCTATGCAAACTCCCCAGTCCTACAATCCTCTTTCCAAATAGAAGGTGTAGCCTTATGACGGTGCTAGCAGCGGCTAGCAAAAAAAACAAAAAAAAAAAAAAACATTGAAATTGTCATTAGGATGTACTAAAAAAAAAGATTCCAAAATATATGGCGTCTGAGCACTGCACTTTCACCTATGATATACAACAACAAAAATATCAGAGAGAAAAAAAATAATAGTAATGAAAAAAAAGAAAACATAAAACACCAAGAGCATGCAAGAATACGAACATCTCACAGAGAAAATGCAAATACAATAATATTGTGAATAAAACTCATAGACCAATATACATATACAAACACCTGAAGAGTTACACAAAACCAAAAACCGAAGAAAGGGTGTAACTCTTTAAACGGTAAGGAAAAAAAAAAAAAAAAAAAATCAAGAGATGATTTTTTTGTCGGGACTACGTGTATTCAATTACGTTTAGTTCTTATGAAAGAGATTATATTCTTATTTACCAAACTTTTTATTTATGATTATTTGGTTTCTGAGTGGAACACTCGATAAACCATACAAACGGGTTTAGCCCCGCTAAAGAGCAGGAAAGACCTTAGCAGTGGGCATCTCGTTTTAAGCGTCAAGAAGTACGAAGTTACCCGATATATTGATGATGACGTGATTAGAATATACAAGTTGCAAATATACAATGACCGCACAGCAACAGCTTTGGATAGTTCGGTTATTTAGTAGTGGATATCATAATCAAGAGATTCGCTGCACGTGTTATACAAAAATAACATATATAAAAACCTCTACATGTTCCCTGCTTAAACTCATTCTGTGTGACTATATTTTATATATGAGTTAATGAAGTGTATATTCGACATATTATTCTTCAAAGGTGACTCCGTAGTAGAGTGGCTAAAACACGACAGCGAATCACAGGGTTGCAAATTCAAATCCAGTCGCAGACAAGTGAGAAAATTTTCAACTATAGGCCAAAGTGAAAACGAGAAATCGCCATCATTATCGACAATATCAGTAAAAGTGTTGGTTATTCTATATTGATAGATATTCGATAACAACATCGATCAAAATAGCAAATGACACGTTATCGATACCGGCCGATACTGATGTGCCACTAGGGAGGGAGGGACCTTATGATCCTGTTTACTCCGTCCATGTCCAAAAACTGATCTCAGGATGCAAAAGGCGTAGAGGTGATTGAGATGTCGTTGAAAAAGGTCTTTGCTAGACTATTTCAGAGCCTATGGAATCGTGTTGATTGGTACAGCCGTTTGATTGATTGGTTCAGTATTACCAACATAGGCTTTTAATTTAATTTTTTTAATTACTTCCATTGCGTTAGAACGATTTACACCTAAACTGGCATAAACAATATTGAACAAAATAGAAAAATACTGTCTTCAAACACCCAATTGTCAGTGTTTCCAACCAACTTAAAAATATTTTATTTTTTGAAGTTGTTTGGATACCGTAGTTATTTGACACAGTAGAAAAATTATGGGGATGTTCCTGTCCGTAAGAACACCAGTTATCAGTTATGTCAATCAATTTTATAAAATCGAGACGGGCGTAAGCCATAGTGCTGTTACCTTCCATGCAATCAATCTTATATCTATTTTCTAACAATGAATGTTTGTGTGTCTGAGATGCCATCTAGTGACCAGAGGCGTCGACATTGTTAATAGAATAGTAGTACATGCATGCGTTGTATGTATATAAACTTGTCTAGCTGCGAAACATGTGACGGCAAGCAGCCATTTAATAACCTTGAATCCACCCGCATAAACACGCGAGCCATACCAAGTTAGACAGTTTGAGACGCCTCCGTCATCTGCTGATACCTTAGATCGCTAGAGTGCAACGTGAACGAAAGGAAGCAGCCATTTTGGAGCTAATAGAGATATTTATAGCACTTTTGGACGTAGTAAATAGTGCTATATATAATTTTCTTTTACATTATAGCTTGTATGTCACATAAGGGTATAAATGGTTGGTACTTTGGTGATGATAGACAAAGTCAAAACAAAGCTCATTAGCATTGAATAGAAAAGTAATTGAAATAAATTTATCAAACATTTGGATATACACTGTCTACCCTGCCTATCCCGAGAATGCGCCACTGAACGAGACTGAAGTTTTAGATATATTCGGGAATGATGAAGGGATGATTGAGCCGATACTAGCCAAACTTTACATAATGATATATAGGGAAATATTCGTAAAGCTTTAACCTATTAGAATATTACAATATCCATCGTCTCCATTGCCACGTCTTAGGTTTCTAAGACGTTGTATTTAGTATGAATGACTCGCTCAGTTTACTTTTATAGACACCGCAAAAGATGATTGCGTTGTAGTTTCTTAAATTCACTGTTATATTAACAATAATAAATGACCAAACCTTCATATGAACGATATAAAAACGAAGATGTAAATAATAATTAAACAAATACTGAAACATAAAATTAAAAAAAAAAAAGACGATAATATTACACTTTCGAAGACATTTCTGCGGATTCTTTTAAGAACGTTCTTTCTGGGAAAGAAACCAAGCCGCCTTAGCTCAGTGGTAGAGCGTTGGCGTTGCTTCCGGGAGGTCGTGGGTTCAATCCCAGCGGCCGACCATCCTGGCTGAGTTTTTTCCAGGGCTTTTCCTCAGTCACACCAGGCAAACGCCGGGATGACACCTTCAACATAGGCCCTGGCTGACACCTTCCCGAATCCTTTCCCCTCCCCTGTCCGGCTTGAGCCTTAGATGCCTAAAGGCTATAAATAAAATTCAAATTTACTGGAAAAGAACTCTTCACCTTATGCAACAACTTCCTTCTTGTGTAATTAAGGCAAAGTCCCGCTAGCAAAAAGAGCTTCCATAGCAATATTTTCTATAGTCATTTCAAATTGCTGAAGAATTTCTTTTTTGTCAAACACCACGTTGTTTGGAAATAAAGTGACCGAAATGGATAATGTCCACATTCAACCCTCCCTGCCTCCCATTGTAGGGGACCCATTGGATCCGCGAGAAATACCCTTGAAAGCACCAGCAAGAGGCAGCCTTCGCGCCATATGAAGCGTACTTGCAGGTATCGTACGACGTGTTACAATGCTCTGTGCTAATGTTGGAACTGCGTGATTTCATTCTTACATGAGTTCAAACTGAAGCATTCGGCGACTAAAGAGATCATAATATGGTGAGGACATGGGGCGTACGCTCACGTTCAGAACAGAGAGTACGTCACCGGTTTGAAAAGTTTTGTGCCAGACACCATTGTCTCCAAGATAAAGAAGCTAGAGGACGCAGATCAAGAGTGAGTAACGACGTTTTAAAGACATGCATGGGGGCAAATTACACAGCACTACCAGGGAACTTGTCCCACAGTTCAATCATATCCGATCATGTACAAGAAATAAGGGATTTCCGTACTTGTCTTATTAAAAACATTTAATTCTTTGACAATAAAATTCTTACATCGCAAAACTTTCACTCAATCATAAACACTATAGACGCATCGGGCATAACTATCACTGTGATTTGCTAAGCCGATACTACTTACGTCATTATACGTCGAGATGTGACATCATTTGTGAAGATGCCGTCGTAACTTTGAGCGCATGTAACTCCGAAATTTACGCATAATTTGAATTTCTTCAAAGAAACATTTTTTCTTGTTTACATGTAGATAATAAACCCACGAAGTCTGCATCAATATTTCAGGGACACCCTATATAAACTTTCACACAATTGAAAAAAAAACGTTAGGAAAAACAGCTCGTTTGGTTCCACTGCATATAATGAATAAATTTAGCATCACTGTGTATTCATTCATACTTTCTTTTGTTTATGAAAGTATAATTCGTTCACACTTGAGCTCCATTGGTTATCTGCATAGGTATTACAATAGTCTTTCCATAATACTAATAGTAATGGCACTTCATGAATCAATGGTGATATTGAATGCTGATCGTTATTGTGTATTCGTCTCTCTGTTCTATTCATAATAGTCTAGACCATTCAAGCATTTTGCAGCAATGGATGTAGGCTACACGAACGTTAGTCCAACACAGATTTCATGGAATAGTTATCTGCATTCGATGCATTGGATCCCTCATGCGAAAAAAAAATAGATGTGTTATATTCGCTTCATTTCGTTCTACTGTTTAGAGTACATTCAATTAGTACTACGGCGGGAGGCAGAAGCGAACAATGGACAAAAGCGAATGAAGCGTGAAAGCAATTTGCCAAAAATATAGTAGTCACGATATAGTTACTGTTGCGTCATAGATATTTGCCTGTTAACAATTTAATCATGAATTGCTGAAATAGCGATAATTGTAAAACAATACAATTGCTTCAACATGGATCCAAGAAAATTACCATTGTCGACTCGAGAATAGGTATTGTATGAACCATTCTATCATGCCAACCGCAGTATTCACAGTCACACATACACTTTGGGTTAGCTACATGGTATTCTGACCTTGTCTGATTTCAGTCCTATATATATATAGAATGTGTACTATAATTTTCAAAACTCATGTCGCAGCTATAAGCAAATTGCGTAACTTGTAAATAAATTACTGTCATACAACCTTGAAGCTTTCTCTGTCTTATAGGGGAATTTAAAAGTGATGTGACGTAGCTGTAGAAAATTACAGTATGTACCGAGAGCGATGTCGGGTCAATAAGGAGTTGCGATTCACATTTTGTTAGAAATTAGAAACATCTACATAAAAAAAAAACTGACTCTATGCCGAAGGAAGTTAATGGTGAGCAGACCTTAACCTCGTTCAAATGTTTTTGAATAGTTGAAATGATTTCAGAATGACTCGGAAGATTTCGAGGATAACAACACACACAGTCCGTCCATGCTCGACTCGAACCCAGAGCTAGTACAGTTGCATGCTGAATAAGTCCGTTTATAGCTGACAATAAATAGTTTGCCTATTTAGGTAATTTATCTTCATGTGAACAGAAAGTTGATGCAAAATCACTTTTCTGTTGAATCAGTTCTTGAAACTAAAACTACTTTTTAAGTAAAGCCTTTTTCCTCTCTAGTATAGGTTGGATAATTTTTGCGAGAACTGTTATTCTGTTAGATTTGGTTGAAATCTCCGGAGTAGCATCTAAAATCTATCCAATCTTGTATTGCCAATACTACTTACGAGGATATTTCAAATCAATTGAAATATACATGGGAAATTTCTTTCCTTGCTCAAATATTCTCTCTCTAATCGTGAACAGTTCTTCCTGATTCCTCTTCCAAATATGTTTCTGTGTTATCCGGTGTACCACAAGGAAGTGTTCTTGGTCCACTATTATTTCTTCTATATATTGATGATCTTCCATCTCACTTCCCTTCACTTTCCAATACTATTCTTCTGTTTGCAGATGATTGCAAGATCTTTCGGAAAGTAACAACCGATAATGACACCCTCCTTCTTCAACAGGATATATCTGAAATAGTTGATTGGTGTAATACCCTAAATCCTTTTTTTTTAGATACTTTATCGACAATAGTCCCATTAAGCAAGTAAATTTTCAAAAAGATCACGGTGTAATTTTTGATGAGAAACTAATATTTGCCGAGCATATCAGAGTCACAAGTAGCAGTGCCAGTGCCACGAAACTACTTGGTTTCCTATACAGATTCACAGAACTTCAAAGCCTTTCTTCTCTCAGCATCTTTTTCAAAGCTTTCATTTCACCTAAATTGGAATACTGCTCCCCCATTTGGAATATGGCTTCTTCTACTTACTTGACACGTCTCAATTCTCTCTTAAACTTTTTCATTGCCATCGTTAAATATAGAGTCCAGTAGATCCCTAAGTAACACAGAAATTCTAGATATCTTAAACATTCGAACACCCTCTTCAAGACGAAATCTGGCAGACTAGGTTATTCTTATTTAAAAAATATCCAGTGGTAGAGTTCGATCTGAACTGCTGCTTTCTGAGCTCAACTTTCGCATTCCTACCCCTTCCACGTGCAATAGCAACATATTCACATACCCAGCACCAAGATTAGAAATAGTAAAACGCTCTATGTTCGTCAGAATGGTTTCTGAATATAATCGCCTGCTACCAGAGATAGACATTTTCAGCACAGAACTAGCCTTTCGAAAACAGCTAAGAAGAAATATGTAAATACTTTTGTGTTATGTTTTTATTGCTGTTTTATTTGTAAATAATGTTAATTTTATGAGTGTTGGATGCAAATGTGTTATCAATGTTAATGTTTCAGAGTAAAATGGCAGAACTTCTTTATCTGAAACCATGTGTAAATAAATAAATAAAACTGATGGTTGCAAGTTTATTCGTCACATATTTCCAGGTACAAACATATAACTTTTAGAGGCAGCCTTCTTGATTATTATCTCATTGTTTATCATAGGAACCAAAAGTGATTACCAGTGCTGGAAATAGGGGGGGGGGG